>MNCI01013895.1:133344-190513 GCA_015680685.1 Gnetum montanum | reverse complement strand
TTTTTTAAAGTAAATCACTCATGTTAAGGTGAAAACAACTTTAAGAAGACTTCTAATTGATCATGCCACTCATTTAAGTACTAATGGGGTTGTTATTGAACATTTTCTAACTCTACAATCATAATGAATTAAGAACCTAATATGACTAAGGGTATGAGTAAGGTATCAAATTATTGATCCTTGATGAGAACACTCTAGTAATTCCAAACCCTTGATTGATTGTAGATGGCCCCAAAAAGAGGATCATAAGGAGGACTTCCACTACTGTTAAGCAAAATATCATGAGGCTGTGGAATAGGACAAGTGAATGAGAAAAATTTGCAAATAAAACAAGGAGAGTAAAAAACACAATCCTTTAGCATACATCAACAAACTTCTGCCAAAGAGCAATCTGCTTAAGTAGAAGAATATTGATGAGCGGCGAGGTATCCTTACACTCAACCATATGAATATAAGGGTTATGTGTGATTTGGTCGAACTCCAAGGACTAAGTGCTCATGTGCCTTCATAGAATAAGGATGGGTTAGGCGATCATTGTCTTCCCAAGCTTACTCGTATGACACTATTGTATGGTTAAGTAAACTTGAGGTATATAATTTTTATGCTTTTTATGTTTTATGTCTTGGTGCTAAAGGTGGAAGAAGTGAATTAGTTGAATAACTAATTTAAATTAACTAATTAGCTAGGTCCTAACTAGTCCTAACAGCAGCATCTGCCCCCACTTTTTGTAGACATCTTGAACTAGTGTAACACTCTTGGGGTTACCAAATGCTAATCGTTACTGGGTTACCAAGTGTTCCACACATGCTCGAAGTGGTTATACCGAGTATGCTTGTGAAAATTAATGAATCAATAAAAGCAACATTAATTAACTAATGAAAGCATTATAGAACTGTAATTAGCATTAAGGGTGAGAGATAAGCTATTCTCAATGCTGCAAGGTTTATCACAAAGTTTGTCTTTATTTCTGGACACAAGGTGTGCTCAGGTATACAATGGTCGAATAAAGATCTGGTCACTTTATAACTCCTACTACAGGCACTCAAACATAATTCTATACTATGGGCACTCAAAAATAATTCTAACTCTGAGAGGGAGAAACTGCAAGAGTTTGGGTAAGGGACTAAGAACTGACTACCAAACCAAGTGGGCTTGCCTCTTATTTATAGGCAATGAGACAGGTCCTGATATCAGATGTCTAATATTTCTTGGCAAGATTTGATATCGGGAGCTCGATATCGCAAACACAATATCGCAGCCTTGATATCATGGCTCATCATACCCCCACGACTGAATGAAAACTTATCCTTGAGTTCCTTATAAACTATTGGGAAGGTATAGGATTATTGACTGAATAACAACTGACGATGACATGGGATGATAGATTCAGAGTGCCTAGGGAATGGATTGACAAATATATTACAACATTGGTGTTTATGCCCATTGTGGCAAACACTATACATAGATGACATCCAGACCCTCATTCGATAGCTTAAAGAGAGAGAGAGAGAGAAAATGAGATGCATTGTTGCCGATGTCGAAACTATGCACACCATTGTTCATCCATAGCCACATGTCCAAACTTGTTCCTTGCGTAAAAATTCCAGCTCCAATTCATCTTGAGTGCTCCCTGTTATCCCAATCCATTGTTTGTGTAATTGCCATTTGCACACACAACACATTCATGGATTAGCAAGGGTAGATAAAACCTAATGCAGCTAATACCTTGCCTCGATATAAAGCACATTGGCTAGGTTGTAGGTATGGTAGATACTAGGTTAGAGGTTTATGACTAATAACTACCTAAGGTGTAGGGTTAAGATAATTATGAAATGTAAAAATTTGGGATAGGGCCTCCATGACTAAGAGCGAACCTTTGGTAGCAATAGTATGGAAATTGTAAAGAACAAGAAGGATAAGAGGAATAACTATGGTGAAGCCAATAAAACAAAAGCAAAAATAGATGTCATTGATGGGGTGAATGAGAAATAGTTGATTGTAAGAAATGTTGAAGGGAACAAGCTTGACAATTACACCAAAAAGAAATCCTAGTGGGTCTTCCCAAAGTAGGCTCATGCCTTGAATGCCTTGACAAACCTACAAACGAAATAGTTCATAAGCTCTCGGAATGACATATGGAAACAAAGATTAAGAACTTACCCACAAAATTTTTATCAAAAACTAATAATGCATCAACCAAGATATAGACTCATCATAACACTGGCAATGAGGTGGAATGTAGAAAGCAATATGGAAAGAAAAGAGAGGAGAATGGAATAGAGTCCCAAAATTAAGGTGGTGTAAAGTCCGTTGTGTAATATGTGGTTAAGGTGACTTAATAAAATTTTTTCCAAATCTAGATTCAATGATCCACATCCAATGACCTCACATCAACACACTTGACCAACCCATCCTCTTGAAGTAACAAGAATGCATCCACAGAGTCACCACCATTCTAATAAGAGAAAGATAGAGCAGCAGGAAGTGAGCAAGGGCCTTAGTTATAGGGAACCTTCAGGCATGGGTAACATGTTTTTCTAGTGCCATAATCAGTGCTTGTAGCCCATGTTTGTTTATTATGTCTAAGGGGTGTGCTTTGAATTCTCACCTGGTTTTTTTTGTAAGAACCATACCATGCAAAGACTTATTTGATTTAGTCAACTTCTTGATATATTAGTCAATAGTGGAATGGTAGAGGACTTTATGAAAAATATCCGAGTACCCAAGAGAATAGCTAGCACAAATGTGTCAAATCCCCTTGAGGTTACACCCTTTTCCATCCATTTGAATCTTTCCTTGGTTCAAAGAGTGCTAAGGCACCAATTCATTAATAAGTTTTCTTAGAAAAGGGATAGTACATTTCCAAAACAAGGGAGACTATAGAGTTGCATGGATAATTGGGTGATGTGGACTCATTGCTTATTTTTTCAGAAAAAAAAACCATATCTTAGCATCAACATTGAAAGTCAAAGGTAAAAACCAAACATTAGCAAACAACACTTGTTATAATACAACCCACCATCATGAGCACTTATTATGTGACGAATAAGAATGAATCAAACAAAGAAACAGTAAAAATGTTAATGATCGTGTAAAACAAAAATAAGTAAAGATGAATAATGTGTAAAACAAAAAAGGCAAAGGAACTAAGGGCTTAGAATGGTTAGCATTGGTGGCTAGCTCCCCCATGACTAAATTGGAAGGAGGAGATCCAAAATAATGACTAAGGTTATTCACCAATAGAGGTAGTATTAGTACTGGCTATTTTAGGCTCATGGAAGGGTTTGGTTTGCTGGATGTTGATCAATAACTTATTATTTGGGCTTTTAGGTTTGTAGATCATCATGGCCCCTGAAGGGAAAGTTTCATGAATGATATAAGGTCTTTTCCACATCATTTAAAATTTAGTTCGTTGTGGTGCATGTGTGGGATTCCAATAAAGAACCTTATCTCTTGGTTGCTATTTAACTTTCCTAATTCTTAGGTCATGACATTGTTTGTTAAAGACCTTGTGTAGTTCATTGTATGACAAGGTAGCTATTCAATTCTCATCGAGCAAGTTAAGGTTCATTAATCGTTCTTTTTATGCTAGATTGAGGTTAAGGTTAAGGTCACATGCTGTGGATAGTGTACGGAGCTCAGCTTGAATAGGAAGTGTCAAAAGTTTATCATACAGTAACTCATAGGGAGAGTAGCTTATAGGGAGTTTCCATGTGGAGTGGTATGCCCAGAGAGCATCATTCAGTTTGGTGCTCCAGTCTCACCTATACTTGCTAATAATTCATGTCAATATTTTTGTGATCTTCCTATTAGTAACCTCAACTTGACCATTTGCTTGAGGATGAGATGGTGTAGTTAGTTTGTGCTCAACTCCTAAGTTTTGCATTAACTTTCAAAAAATCGAATCTGTAAAGTGTGTACCATTGTCAGAAATAAGTGCATGAGGCATGCCAAACCTGTTTACAATTTATTGTTGAACAAATCATGCAGCAGTAGATGATGTATAATCTGTAATAGCGGCTACTTTTTCCCACTTGGTAAAATAGTCAATAGCAACAACAATGTAGGTTTTTCCGTTAGACATTGGTGTAATAGGCCCCATAAAATCAATTCCCCATATGTCAAAGGGTTCTAAAGGTTGAATCCATTGTTGTGGACTGTCCATTCTAGCATTCATTCCTCCTTCATGTTGGCAGTGCTCACAAGATTGGATGACATGATGAGCATCCCAGAAGAATGTAGGCCAATAATATCTTACAAGCAAGATTTTTATGGTTGTTCATCTCCCTGTGTAATGACCCCCACAAGGGCCCTGATGAGCATCTTGGAGAACTCGCAATTGATCTACATTGGGAACACACCATCAAACCAAGCCATTAGGACATACCTTATAGAGTTATTCATTGATTTCCATGAAATATTTGGCTCGATGAAGAAACTATTGTTTCTTTTTAATGTCTAACACTTTTGGTGTTTCTTGTGTAAGTAGATAAGTGAGAATGCTACTATACCAATTTGTATTAGTGGGTAAGTGATTATTTATCACACCTACAAAGAGGAGTTCATCAGGGGAGCAATCAAAAATTGGATATTCATCCTCTTTGTTGTCCCATCGTAATTGAGATAATTGATCAACAACAACATTCTCGATGCCTTTACGATTGATCATTGTAAAATTGAACTTTTGTAAGATCACGAGCCATCGTATGATGTGAGGGCTCACCATTGGTTTATTCATTAGGAACCAAATTGCACTATGATCCATATGTACAAATATCTTATACCCCAATACATAGTGCCTAAATTTTTTTAGTGTAAACACCACAACTATTAACTTTTTTTCCATTGTGGTGTAATTGAGTTGTGCACCAATGGTACTTCAAATTGCATAGTGGATGTAATAGGGATGTTTTTGGTCATCTAACTATGTAAGTACAGCTCCTAAGGCAAAGTTGGATGCATCAATCATTATGTGGAATGGTTTGGACTAGTCAGGAGCTTGTAGAATAGGCATTTCTACAAGCTTCTATTTTAAGGTTTGGAAGGATAGCTCACATTCCTTGGTACATTCAAAAGGTATGTCCTTCTTTGTTAGTTATACCAAAGGTTTCGCAATCCTTGAAAAGTTCTCAATGAAGCATCTATAATAGCTAGTATATCCAAGGAATGATCAGATGTATTTTACAATTTTAGGTTGCCAAGTGATTTTCTTGGATGACCTTAATCTTTTCAAGATCTACTTCTATCCCTGTTTGTCAAATATTTCACCCTAATACAACACCTTCTTGGACCATTAAATGGATTTTTTGCCAATTGAGCCTTAAGTTGATTTCTACACATCGCTTCAGTACTTGCTCTAATTGGTCTAATGCTTGTTCGAAGTCCAGTTCATAGGTGGAGAAATTGTCCATAAAGACCTCCACACCATTTCCTATTTATTTCTAAGAGATACTTAGAACCAAATGTTGAAATGTTTTCGGGGCATTGCACAAGCCAAATGGCATTTGCTTATATGAAAATGTCCCCCAAGGACTTGTGAACGTAGTCTTGGCTTGGTCTTCTAGTGCTATTTGAATTTGATTATATCCATTGTAGCCATCTAGAAAACTATTGTAGCAATGCCCTGCAATGGTATCTAAGACTTGGTCCACAAATGGCAATGGGAAGTGGTCTTTAAATGTTGCCATGTTTAGTAGCCTAAAGTCTATATACGCCCTTCATTTACCTCCGTTTTTGGGCACAATGACGAATGGACTAACCCATTCACTATCAGCAATGAGATAGATGAACCCAGCTTTTAGAAGTTGTCTAATTTCTTCTTTAATCACTTGCTTAAGCTTTCGGTTCAGTTGCCTCTGCAGTTGTCATCGAGGTTTCATGGAAGTGTTAGTGTAAATTCTATGTTGGCATATCCTAGGATCTATTCTAGTTAGTTTAGGATATGACCAAGTAAAGGCTTTTGACCATTTTTTTACCATTTTCAGCAGTCTTTCTTTTTGTTGAGGAGTGAGCTTAGTGTTAATGATTACCAATTTTCCATTTTTGAGAAATGTATACTCCATATCAATGGGCAATGATTTTAACTCAAGGGGCTTTTTCTTGAACTCGTCAGGGATTTCCAACTTTCCATAGTTGATATTTTCAATGTCAGAACTTGGAATTTGGAAATGGACTTACTCTAATGTATCTATGCTATCAATGTAGGTGCAAGTCAAGCTCTTAGTTGATTCCATGCATATAGTTGAATCATTCTCTTGGTCAGCTATCAGCCACTGGGTGCCTTCCTATCTTGTGGCTGCTACATATAGGCATCTTTGTATGTTAGTTATTGGTGCACACTAGTTGCATGCAGGCAATGTTAAACATTGTACAAACTAGGACTTCTACACACAATTACACCTTGTGTCATTGTATGCGATGCATGGAACTTTCTTCTTCTTGATCTTTCCAAATGTATTTTTCTTTGATATTTCTAGGAAAAGATCATGTATTCCTAGGCATGCATTAATGGTGCTTAGCCATGCTCTTCTCATTATGATTGGAAAGTCCCCCTTAGAGTTGTTAACTTGAATCACTAGGAAACTGACTAGATACGACCACCCATAAATAGTGGTGACAATGTCCTCCACTAGTCCTAATGGGATAGTGATGGACTGGTCAGCCAACTTTAAACATATGTTACTCTTTTTTAGTGGAGGCAGGTTCCAGGCTTTGTACATTTCTTGAAGATTAAGTTAACACCAAAATTTAAATCCAAAAGAGCTTTGCAAGGTTTGTTCCCAGTGATTTGCAAATATATAAGAGGACTTCTAGGATCAGATAATTTCCTAGAAAGGTAGCTAGCTTTAATCCAATTAATAATTACATGAGTCAACATGACCGTGTGCGTTAAGTATGTTCTTTGGTTCATAGGTGATGAGTGGTGAGGTACCCCTACACTCAACCATACGAATACGAGCATTACACGCACGATCTGGTCGAACTCCACTGACAGACTAGTTATGGTATCTAGACAGTTAGCCTTAGGTCATAGTTCGCTGCCTTCCCACCTGGACTAGTATTAACTTTGTCACATATGGTTTAGTCCAGGGTAAGGTGTATGATGTGGTTTCTAACCTAATGCTACTCTCGAAGACAATAATATTAACTAAGCTAAGAGAGAAAGGGTGAGAGAAACTAAACTAGCCTAAGTGTGATGAGCATCCATTCCTTAATTATCCATACACATCTTGGACTTCTTGCATGACTACCACTAGGATTACCAAGCGCAGATCCTAGGTAAGCTACTAGGTTACCAAGTAGTCACACTTAAATGCTCGTAATCAAGACGTACTCATTCTGCATTTAACATGAGTTTAAGGGTGAGAAGAGATTAACTAGGAAAGCAGTAAATAATGATTAAATAAATAATTAATTGAACTAGGTGAATGTTGTAATGATGAAGTAATCTTGATATTTATCTCCAGTCATGTGTGTGTCCAAGTACGTCACACTCGAATAAAGGATGTCATACAATTACATTCACCACACTACAAGCATACACTGGGAGGAAAAATGGTTGAGAGGAAAACAAAAACAAAAATTAAAACTTAACTAAAAACTAACTGAAAAACTACCTATCAAATTTGTCTACCTCTTATTTATAGATGAGGAGACAGGCTGCGATATTGCATACGTGATATTGTGGTTGACTAAATGGTGACTCATCAATAGGAAGCTTTGAAGATTCGAATGGTGGTGAGGTGTTTGGAGAATTTGTTGCTTGTGGTTGCAAGGACTTAGTTGGGCTGTTGTGGTTGTTTGAACCAATAGTAGGCTAAGTGTTGACAACCCTTGTAGCGTTACGTTGCTACGGCTAGGCAGGGAGCTCACCCTGCATAGCTAGAGAAAGTGGTAATGGGGCTAAGGGTGGAAGAGGTGTAGTTGGGGTGAGAAGGATAGTACATTTGTGAAGCCTATTCTCTAGGAGAAGGAGTTCTATAGTACTCATGGATTTGGTAGTGAGATTGAGGAGTAACATAACTAGTAGAGTCACGTGGAGAGATTGGCTACTGCATGTAGTATCTATACGAGTCAGGTTGATGGTAGGGGTATTGTTGATGTGGTGGTGGAATTCCTCATAATTATGGATGTTTCCACTATTGGTACTATTCATTTGGTTATGGTGGAGTTCCACTTGGATAATACGTCAAGGGTTGGTGAAACTATCTTGGACTACCTTGAGGATAAGGTAACCTTTGAGGTGTTTGTCATCTGTTTAATCGTGGGTTTAGTGCATACACCCCAAACTCCTGTAGATGTGAGATTACTAGGCAACATCCCTTAGGATGGTCATATTGACATATCTCACATTCACCATCATTGTCTGTATCTGAATCCACAACCTCTTCAATCATGGTAGCTTTGCCCTTACCTTTGTTATGTGCATATTCAATTTCTTTCTTTTTTCTCCTTTCTTGATCACTACCTAGTTCCCTAGACTCCTCTACTATTTTGAGAATGGTTTGAAATCTATTATCTAGGGAGTCCCACATTTGGTCCACCTTTGTTGATACTTCTGATGCAAGTTTTTGAATGGGCAAATTTTTTCTATTCATCATCTCTTCAAGTGATGACTCTTCTTCATCCTCACAAAATCTAACTCTCTTCTTTTGGAGGGAAGGATCTCTGTTGTATTCCTCTGCACTTTCTCTTTTCCTTAACTCACCTTTCTCCTTGGCAACTTACTCCAACAATATTTGTACTTGATGGGCTCTAAGCTCAGATAGTCTTCCTTGGGCATAGGTCCTAAGGGTTCTTCGTGTTTCATACCTAAGTCCATCTACTAGATGGCGTAGTTGTTCCCTCTGTGAGTAACCATGGTGATGAGCTGCGATATCGCGTCCTGCCACTACATCTATAAATAAGAGGCGGCTTTCCTTGTTTCATCATCTAGAGTTAAACCCTTAGCCAGACTATAGTAGTTTTACCATTTCAGAGTTAGAATAATTTCCATGTGCCCACATTAGGAATCTCAAAGTGAACAGATCTTTATTCGAGCAAATTATACTTGAGCACACAATTGTGTACAACAATAAAGATGAACTTTCTAATAAACCTTATAGCATATGGACTAAGCTAAATAGGATTTAATTATTGTTAAATGATTAATCACTTTTCTAGATACTTAATCTCTCTCAACCCTTAACTCTCCTAGTTAAGTGCATTTAGTACGACTTCTTCGAGCACATGTGCTACGCTTGGTAACCCAGTAATGAATAGCGTTTGGTAATCCCAACAGCGTTGCACTAGTTCAAGGTGTGTATAGCAAGTGGGAACGGATACTGGTGCTAGGATGATTAGAACTTAGTTAGTGAAAGCTAGTTACTTAGTCTCTTCACCCTTTCCTCTACTAGCATAGGCGTTAAAAAGATAAAAGACATAAAAATCATATACCTTAAGCTTAGTTAACCATACAATCGTGAAAATACAAGTAAGCTTGGGAAGACAACAATTGATTAACCTTAAGTGTTCCATAAGGTGCGTAAGCACTTAGTCCTTGGAGTTCGATTAGATTACATGTGAGATGCTTGTATTCATATGGTTGAGTGTAGGGGTACCTCGCCACTCATCATTGGTGCCGTTGCCAGGGACTTAGTTGTTTGTGTGCTACGTAGAACATAGGAGATCATCCACATTGTTGGGAAGCTAGAATGAACCCTTTGTGTTAATCAGAAGAAAAACTAAACAATGGTAAATAGCACATCGAACAAGACAACAATGTCTTCTTCTTCTCACAAAAGCACTTCACCGCCTAGGAATAACACAAGAGACAGTCGGTGGCACAACACATGTAACCCAGATCTACCAGTTCCTCAACAATTCCATGTGGTATATACTCATCATGATGAGTATATACCCGACTTTACTTTTATCCTCCATCAAGATGAACAAATACGTTGGAGAGACTTATAGGGTAACATAGTGTTTCCCCCAGATCGAGCAGTCCCCAACATGCTCCTTCGTGCTCTCACATAAATAGACATATCACAGTTATACGTGGAATATGTTGCATGTGATTATGACATAAGGGATTACCATCCCACAGCAGTACAACATCAAAGGGACTTGCAACAGGAGAGACACTATACATCATTGAAGGGCAAAGAACCCCATAACGCTCCACATGTCTTAAGAGAAATTGAGGGCGGTGAACCTATTTCAATAGGTTCTCCACAAAAATATGTTCCCCCTCCTAATGATGGTGAGGAGATGGTGTATCATAACCTTCACTCCATGATTCATAACCCTGGTTCTAATCCCCATGAACACCAAATGTTCAATGAGGGAACACAAACACATGACAAGGATAAGCAATTTGATCGTCATCACAATTGGGGCTGAGATCACCAAAGGGAAGGTAGGAAACATTGCCATGGCAATGGTTCTCTTTCCTCTTCACCTTCATCATCTCATTCACTCTCTCCTTTCATATTAGGATGTAGTCACAAGGAACCCAACTACGAGGATAAGGGTAAGCAAAGTGAGAAACCTCGACAAGAGAGTCGAGAACAAGGACAAGGGCACTCTAGGGAATCACGACAGAGAAGAAAGGAAAGTAGGGGACCATGTATACATCATAGATGCTATGAGAGAAATGACCATGAAGAACCCCTAGTTGCAACCTGAAGCATGGTAGACATTACAGAGGCCATTAGAATACCTACAAGGCACTAGAAAGATAGCAGGATTAAGAGACTAGACATGAATAATATTCCACGATTTGATGGGGGATACAACACTAATCCTTAGAACCACTTACAAGAATTTCATGATGCATGTGCCTTGCAAAACATTGAGAACAAGTGGCAAAAATTACAGTTCTTCCCAAGGACACTCATAAAAGAAGCGGAAAGCTAGTATCGGTCCTTAGAATTGGAATCCATTAAAAGGTGGAGTACGATGCTAGAACTATTTAATGACAAGTATCAAATATACTCCCAAGTGTTCAACCTATGAAAAAAAATCCAAGGATGGAAGTAGGAAAATCATGAACCCTTGGATGTTGCCATGGGTCGTTATTATGCATTGTTACATTATTGCCTCGGCCATGGTTACTCACAATAGGATCAACTACGCAATCTTGTAGATGGGCTTACGCATGAAACTAGGAGAACCCTTGGAACATATGCCCAAGGGAGATTATCAGAGCTTAGGTCTCATTAGATTCATAGATTTTTGGAGCAAGTAGCCAAGGAAGAAGGAGAGCTACGCAAGAGAGAAAGTGCAAAAGAGTACAACCGCGATCCTTCCCTCTGAAAAAGGGGAGTGAGATTCTGTGAGGAGGAGGATGAGTCACCACTCGAAGAGTTGGTGAATAGGAAAACTGTGCCACTTCAAAAGTTAATAATCAAAGTGTCAGAAAAGGTAGATCAAATGTGGGATTCCTTGGATAGTAGATTTGAAACTGTCCTTAAAATCATAGAGGAGTCTAAGGAGCGAAGTAGTGACTATGATAAGAACAAAAGGAGAGATTTGGACCATGCACATAACAAGGGTAAGGGTAAAATGGCTATTACTGAAGAGGTTGTGGATTTGGATATGGATAATGACGATGGATGTGAGATATGCCAATACGACCATCCTAATGGATGTTGCCAATAATCTCACATCTACAAGAGTTTGGGGTGTATACACTCAACCCAAGACTTAACAAACGGTAGGCACCCCGAAGGTTACCTTATCCCCAAGGTAACCCAAGGTAGTTCCACCAACCATTAACGTATTATCCAAGCAGAACTCTGCCATAACCTATTGAGCAACACTAGTAGTGGCAATACCCATAGTCATGGGGGATGCCACCACCGAGGCAAAAATACCCTTATCAACAACCAGACCCATAGGACTATTACTTGTAGTAGCCAGTTTCTCCAAGTGACTCTATCGATCACGTGACCCAACAACATCACTACCAAGCTTGGGAGTATTGTAGGACTCCTTATCCTAGGGGAGACACACCACATGCATACCATTCTCCGAATCCATCCATGACTCTAACATTGATAGCTCCATTACCACTCGCTCCAGCAATGTAAGGGGAACTCCCCACTCAACCATAGCAACGTAATGCTACAAGAGTTGTAAACCTTCAACCCACTGTTGGTTCTGAAAACTGCAAAAAGAGATGACTTTTCTTTAGAACCAATAGTTCATCCAGGCTCTCACAACCATAAGCAGTTGAGCCCCTACACACTCCTCCATCAAATAAGGCTTCAGAGCTCCCTTCAAACCAAAAACAGAGCTCAATGCACATGATTATGTTAACGCATGCCATGACTGATTGGATTAAGGAGGATCACCTTCCTAGGAAATTCTCTGACCCCAAAAGCCCTTTAATCTATCTCCAAGTCATTGGGAATGAACCTCGTAAAGCTCTTCTAGACTCAGGTTCCAGAGTCAACTTAATATCACAAGAGATGTATAAAGCCTAGAACCTACTTCCACTAAAGAAGAGCAATATTCGCTTAGAGTTGGCTGACTAGTCCATCACTATTTCTTTAGGACTAGTGGAGGACGTTTTTACCACTGTGTGTGGGTGGTCATACCTAGCTGATTTCCTAGTGATAGAAGTCAACAATAACAAAGGGGACTCCCAATAATAATGGGGAGGGCATGGGATTAAAGGCATGAGCCTGCTTTGGGGAGGACCCACTGGCATTCCTATTTGGTGCATCAGTTAATTTCTTTCACTTAAACATTTTCGCAATCAATTTATATTTTTTGTTCATTTCCATCTCTGACATCCATTTCATCGGCGTTACAGTTATCTCTTTTTCTCTATCTTTGTTATTCCTTATCTTTTTCCATTCTCTCACTACTAGAGGTTCCCTCTTAGTCATGGGGGTTCTAGTCTAATTTTTTTAATTTTCTCCTAACCCCTACACCTTGGGTAGTCACCAATGTTATATCTTCCGAATCCATATTAGCCATATCACAACTTAGCCAATAGACCATACACCAAAGCAAGGTATCAAATGCATTGTGATTCATTTACCCTTGCTAATATAAGGCTATGTTGTGTGTGCAGATGGCAATAATACAACAATGGATTGGATCTAGAGAGAACATTTGGAATGGACCAGTACTAAAGTAGTTATGCAAGGAATAAGATTAATGGCGAGCTCATGGATGAACAACAAAAGGCATAATCTTGGCATTGGCAACAAAAAACTTCTTCTCTCTTCTCTCTCAGCTACCAAATAAGGTCTGATGTCAAATGTGTAAAGTGTTCAGTCTTGTTGTCATGAACACTAGTTTTGTCATGTTTTGTAATGATGATCCATTCACATGTCACCCCATTCACCATTAGTATCATTCAAGTCAATAATCCCATACCTTCCCAATATTTTGTAAGGAACTCGAGACAAGTTTTCATTTAGTCATGGTGGTATGATGAGCTGCTATATTGCTTACGCAATATCGCATTTGCCCACGCGATATCGCATCCTGCCATTACATTTATAAATAAGAGGTGGCTTTCCCTTGTTTCATCATCTAGAGTTAAACCCTTAGCTAGACTATAGAAGTTTTACCATTCTAAAGTTAGAATAATTTCCATGCGCCCGTAGTAGGAGTCTCAAAGTGAATGGATCTTTATTCGAGCAAATTGTACCTAAGCACACATTTTTGTATGGCAATAAAGCTAAATAGGATTTAATTATTGTTAAATGATTAATTTCTTTCCTAGATACTTAATCTCTCTTAACCCTTAACTCTCCTAATTAAGTGCATTCAATACGACTGCTTTGAGCACATGTGCTACGCTTGGTAACCTAGTAACGAATAGTGTTTGGTAATCCTAGCAGCGTTGCACTAGTTCAGGGTGTGTACGGCAAGTGGAAATGGATACTGGTGCTAGGACGATTAGAACTTAGTTAGTGAAAGTTAGTTACTTAGTCTCTTCACCCTTTCCTTTATTAGCATAGGCGTTAAAAAGATAAAAGACATAAAAATCATATACCTCAAGCTTACTTGACCATACAATTATGAAAATACAAGTAAGCTTGGGAAGACAGTGATTAATTAACCTTAAGTGTTCCATAAGACACGTAAGCACTTAGTCCTTGGAGTTCAACCGGATCGCGCATGAGCCACTCGTATTCATATGGTTGAGTGTAGGGTACCTCGCCACTCATCACATGGCTAGGGCAACTATGTAATAATGCATAATATCGACCCATGGTAGCATCTAAGGGTTTGTGTCCTCCTTGTTTCCATCCTTGGATTTGCTTTCATAGGTTGGACACTTCAGAGTATGTTTGATACTTATCATTGAATAGTTCTAACATGGTACTCCATCGGCAAATGGATTTCAGTTCTAAGGGCCAGTACTAGCTTTCCACTTCCTTGATTAGTGTTCGTGGAAACAACTTGAGTTTTTGCCACTCATTTTCTATGTTTTGCAAGGCACATGCATTGTGAAATGCTTGTAAATGATTTTCAGAATCAGCGTTGTATCCCCCTTTAAATCGTGGAATATTGTTCATGTCTAATATTTTGATCTTGTTGTCTTTTTGATGCCTTGTTGGAATTCTAATAGTCTTAGTTATATCTAGCATACTTTGGGTAGTGAGTAGAAGTTTATATTGAAAGCATAGATGCACTAGAGCAAGTCCGTTGCCAACTTCCAAAATTTAACCCCAAAAACATCAACTGGGAGAAGTTGGAAATTCCTAAAAAATTCAAATAAAAGCCTTGATAAGAGAATATTAGTTAATGTGCAATAGAACAAACCCTTCCATGAGTTTAGAATAGTCAGTGCACATAATACCTCTCAGAAAGGATGAACCTGCCCACTATTTTGGATCTCCTCCTTCCAACTTAGTCATGGGGGAGACGACCACCTCTGCTAACCATTTAAGGCCCTTAGTTCGTTTTTAAGTTTTTGTTTTGCACATTTTTGTTTTACAAATTTTTTTAACTTTTCTTGTTTTTGTTTTACAACATTGTTTATGCTTTTTCATTTCTTTGTGTGACTATTTGTTTTGCTTGTTTTTGTTTTTTGTTTTTTTCCTTGTTTGTTGTTTTGATTTTGTTAGATTCATCACCTAATAAGTGCTCCTGATGGTGGTATGAACTATATTGTATGGATTGCTAATGTTTGGTTTTTACCTTTGAGTTATAATGTTGATACTAAGGTATGGTTCTTTTGATATAACAAGCAATGAGTTCACATCATCCATGCATCCATGAATTTCTATGGTCTCTCTTGGCTTGGAATTGTATAGTCCCTTTCTTTAATAATAAAACTATTAACAAATTAGTGACTAGGCAATTCTCAAACTAAGGAAGGACTCAAGGACTGAAAAGGGTGTGACTTCAAAGGGATTTGATGCATTTGTGTTGGCTATTCTCTTGGGTGCTTGGATGTTTTCTTCGTGAGATTTCCTTACCATTCCAATGTTGCTCCATTATTGGAGAGCTGAGCTAATAAAAATAAGTCTTTGCATGGTGTGGTTCTCACGCAAAATAACAACAATGAGAATTCAAAGCACATCCCTTACATAAAAGAATCATCTGAGCTATAAGCACTAGTTATGGAACTAAACAAACATGTTCCCTCTAACTAAGGCCCTCTCTCACTTCCTACTTTTCCCTTTCTCATTTCCTCAGAATGGTGGTGACTCTTTGGTGGAAGCATTCATGTTACTTCAATTGGTTGGATTGGCCGAGTGTATTAATGCGAAGTCACCAAAAGTAGATTGTTTGAGGCTAGATTTGGAATGAGATCTACTCAGTCACATTAACCATAAATACACAAGGGGTTATACACCACCTTGTTCTTAGGACTCCATTCCATTCTCTTCTCCCCATCATTCTTTCTCCATTTTCCATCTCATTGTCGGTTAGATCAATTGTCTATATTTTGGTTGATGCATTGTTTTCTCCTTGGTGAATTCTTGGGGTTAAGACTTTAACTCTTACTTCCAAATGACATTTTCAGAGCCTACAGACTCTGTGAATGTGGGATTGTCAGGGCATAAAGGGCATGAGCCTACTTTGGGGAGGATCCACTGGATTTTCTATTTGGTGCATTAGTTAACTTCTTTCCTTTAAACATTCCCACAATCAACATTTTTTGAGTTCATTCCCATCTTTGACATCCATTTTATTAGTGTTTTCATTATTTCTTTTTCTCCATCTTTCTTATTCCTTATCTTTTTCCATTCTATCGCTACTAGAGGATCGCTGTTAGTCATGGGGGCCCTGGTCCAATTATTTCAATTTTCTTAACCCCTACACCTTGGGTAGTCACTAGTGTTATATCTCTAGAATCCGTATTGGCCATATCACAACTCAGCCAATGGACCTTACACCGAGCCAAGGTATCAACTGTATTGTGATTTACTTATCCTTGCTCATATGTGACTGTGTTGTGTGTGCATATGGCAATCATACAACAATGAACTAGACCTAGAGGATACACTTAGGATGGACTGGAATAATTGTGCAAGGAATAAGACTAATGGAATGATTATAGATGGACAATGGAAGGCGCAATCCTCGTGTCAATAACAACACATCTTCTTCTTTTCTCTCTCTCTCTTCTCTCTTCTCTCTTAGCTACCAAATAAGGCTGGATGTTAATTGTGTATAGTGTTCATTCTTGTAGTTATGAACACTAACATTGTCATGTATTGTAATGATTGATCTATTTACACATCATCCCATTCACCATTAGTTATCATTCAAGTAAATAATCCCATACCTTCCCAATATTTTGTAAGAAACTCGAGGACGATTTTTCATTTAGTCATGGGGGTATGATGAGTTGCGATATTACATACGCGATATCGCATCCGCCCCACAATATCAAATCTTGCCTCATCTTCTATAAATAAGAGGTGGTGTCCTTTGTTCAAGGGAGTTAGACTTAGACCCTTAGCCAAATTCTTGCAGTTTTGTTATTCNAGCACTTGATAACCCAGTAACGATTAGCATTTGGTAATCCCAGTAGCGTTGCACTGGTTTAGGATGTGTACAGTAAGTGGGAATAGATATTGGTGTTAGGAACATTTAGAACTTAGTTAATGAATAGTTAATTAAGTTAGCCACTTAGTTCTCTCTCCCACTCCTTTATTAGCAGAAGATATAAAAAAATATAAAAGATATAAAAATCATGTATCTCAAGCTTACTTAACCATACAATCGTGACAATACAAGTAAGTTTGGGAAGACAGTGATTGATTAACCCTAAGTGTTCCATTAAGGCGCATAAGCACTTAGTCCTTTGAGTTTGATCGGATCGTGCATGAAATGCTCGTATTCGTATGGTTGAGTGTAGGGATACCTCGCCACTCATAAGCAATTAGGCTTATAAAACATAAAATTATAAAAATCATGTACCTCAATTATACTTAAACCATATCCTTGAGATTCACAAGTGTAGTTGGGAAGATAATGAATATTCTTAGTGTCCATTTCACTTCCTAGAAGAACTAGTGCATTGGAGAACTATTGGTCCACGGAATTCAACTGGATTNGAACTAGTGCATTGGAGAACTATTGGTCCACGGAATTCAACTGGATCGCGTGTAAACACCTAGTGATTTGTATGGTTGGGCATAGCGGTACCTCACTGCTCATCAAAGAGGTATGTAAAGAATTGTTGCCACATGTAGTTGGATTGCAAATTTAATTAGTTCATGGAAACTTTCAATACATTTATGATATTTAGCATCCTATCAACTTTGACTCTCTTCTATCTACTAATTATCATGGAATAAAGGTCTTGTCCCTTGATGAAATTGAAGGCATGCTATAAACATGAGTAAGAAGGTATAGTTTTAAATTTTGGAATAAAAATTATGATTAGCCAAGGTTGTTAAGAAGACTAAACTTACTTTGATAAAGTTTGCAGTGTAGCAGAATTGGAGAGGATATTTTTAATTGGTGTGTTATGCTTAGAGGGAAGTAGCTTTGGGTAATCCTCTTAGGACTTTAACTTTTCACAAGACTCTTTTTTATTATATATTTTTATTACAATAATTTGTGTTTTTTTCTAGTCATGTAACCAAAGTCAATATTGTTGAATGCTATGGGCCAGATGCTATTGTTGGGTTATAAGTTATAAGTTTGTTGATGGTATCTTCTTTAAAAGTTATTTGTATTTAAACTTTTGGTAATATTCTATATAAGACTACTTTATAAAACGCTAATTTTTAGTTGTACATTCAGACTCACCTATTTTGTTTATCATCTTTAAAACTTTAATAATAGACATCTTATTATTTTAGCATAATTAAGTTATTGAGTCAAATAGTTCTCTATCTATTTAATACAAAATCTTGACTTGTAATGTGATTTTTCCATATGATTTTATGAGTTTCAATGATTTTTTATACATTATTGCTTTGATGATGAATTCTCTTGCTTTTACAATGTATATAAAAATTGTAACAAAATTTCCTAATTCAAGGAAAAGTGCCTTTGCTTCACGAAAATAGACAAATAACAACTTCATTAGCACTAACATAGTTAGTTGACTAGAGGTACTAACTTATATAGCAAGGGATATGTACTAAGATCTATGCAGGGTTTTATTTAGAAATATAAATTTTAAATTTTAATTCCAACACATATAAGAATACCTATGGTTTCATTTGTATTAGTATTTTCTCTATATAGAAGAAAAAAATATAATTTTATCAAAATATTAAAATAGTCCAAAATATTGGTTTTAGGTTGTATACTACAAAGCAAATAAAAAAATTTCCACATCGTAAAACCTAAATGTAGGGTTAGAACTTCATAATGAGTATAAAGAAAAATATCATAACCCAAATAACCAAACATCTCAAAAGTGGTTTGGAAGGTTTTCCATGATTAGAAATAGGAACACCATCTTGTAGCCTTGAAAATTAAAGGATGTGCTAATATATGATCATTTGATGAAACCTCTATTTGTTGATCCAAAAGAATGAATCTACCAAATAATTCATCAATATAAACATCATAAGTTACACACAATCATTAAACCCATTGTTGCTTGTAATGGTCCTATTTAGGATCTAGAATCTAATCCTACTTTAACAATAGGATCTTATAATATTTCAAGGAGATATACATATATCAAGACTCAATATTAAGTTAATAGTAAAATACTATCAATGCATAAAAAGTTGTATAAAAATTAAGCATTTAGAAGACTTAAATTAAGAATTTGAAACATTAATAATTTTCATTTTACATGCATTATGTGAAAAGTATCTTAGTAAGCATTTTTGCATATGATTGTAGAATCACAAGTTTTTACTCATGGATTCATAAGCTTTGATATTAAATCTTTTATTAACATCTCTATTAATGTACTTTGTTATTCATTCCATGATGTTTGAAATGGTGTTATGGTACCTCTTACTTTCATGTTTCAACTCAAGCTTTAAGATGGTTTTATGACACCTCTTACTTTCATGTTTCAGCTCAAGGTTTCCATGGCAAAGAGTAGTGAAAAGAAGCATGCGGCCATTCAACACAACTTAAGAATAAAATTCATTACTTAACAAAGTCAAAAATCTAGTAACTTTCTTTTACACATCAATGTACATCGCATCTCTAGCACAATTTCGTCTTACACATAAGAAATCCTACTAAAGCTACTATGGAAAGATCTTAGCAATGGATAAGTGAAAGACTAACTTTTTCTGAGGTGGATAAGTGCAATTCTAATCTCTTTTAAGTAAGATCGAACTTAGTTGTTAAGACTTGAGAAACAAGTGTATTAACATCACCCCAAGTGATAAACTCTCCTACTTTATTATAAGTATGAAATATAAAAAACCTAATTGTTGATGCATAAATTTTGGTCACACCAACATTGGGAAAGAAAACTCATTTTAGGAGACTATTGCCTAGGGTGCCTCCTGGATGGGTATAGAAACCCAGGAATAGTCTCATCTGGAGAGGGCTACGTGGCCTTTTGCAAATAATAAGATAGAAAGAAATTTGGAATTTAAATTAAATAATTATCTTCAATACAATAAGTAATTAAAAGAATTAAATTTTCCCTGGTCCCACTAACGTTGCTGGTTTGTGACTATTGATAGTATCCACTATTGGGTAGGAAGGCTATGATTGCCACGAGAGAGGGAGAGAGAGAAAAAAAAGAGACAGAGACTACCCACTACAATCCGCATAAGGCAGCAAATGTAGTTCTCAAAGCCTACCGTCATTTGCCACCTTTGTGCACTATCACAGAGAGAAAGATCATCCACCCATGTTTGCACCATTGTGACAAGCTCCTGCTGTCACCGAGAAGACCTGCAAGGATCCAATTTTGAGCCATTGGCTCCTACCTTGGACCCTCCTTCAAGATCAACTAGAATCTTGTAAAAAGAAAAGAAAAGAAGGGAACAATTGCTTAGTGGAGAGGAAGTTGCCCTTTTAGACTAATAGCCAAAGCCTGTTTTTGGGACCTCTCCTCTCCATCCTTCAAGAGCCCCCCTCTAGACTCCATTTTATAGCTGTTGTGACCATCCATAATGATGGCTACGTTCTCTAATATAAATACCCACTATGTCCATAACTTCTAAAATGTCTGCCATTAACAACCGTAATCGCCATTATTAATAATTGTAACTGCCATCATTAATAATTGTAATGCCACTATGTTGATGCTTAAGATTATGAAAATCAAGACCTAATCTTAACTTGCTCATTCTTTTTCTATCAAGTTTTTCTTTGATATAAGTTTCAATGATAGGTCTAGGTCTTGGGGGGGTCATAAAATATAGCCTTTCTAGGAGCATGTTCCATGGATGTGTTATTAAAATTTAGCACACCTTGAACTATTTTAAGAGGTAGGGTCTTATTTATATCTTTATCTTTCCCTAAAGGTGGTGGATCACTTAGACGAAATCCATCATGTTGTTGATAAGGTAAGATGTCTCCATAGCTTTCTTCACCTTGTCTAGAATTTTGATAAGATTGGATGAAATCTACATGAGAGACAGGATTTATTTTTGTAATTCCACTCACATAGTCATTTTCAACATGTTCACTACACTCAACCTTAATAACCCCAACATAAAGATTAGCATTTTGATTTTCCAAAGATTGATTTTGTTGATCCAAGGTTGTAACTACTTGTTTGTAGAAGGGTTCTCAAGGTATAGTCATGTACTCAGATTTTCCTTTGATAGGGATTAATAGCTCTGAGAAATCTGACCTAAAGAGGCCCCAAAACTTGGCTCCAAAATTCCTAGATAGGAGCACACCATAGGTAGGCAACATGTCAATTATTAGGATATCAGTGTAACATGTAAATGTAGGGTATTGTTTAAGTTGCACTTTCACTCCTTTTAATGACCCTACTATAGGTACATTGGACCCATCAAGTTGAATCAAACTTTTTTTTTGTGGTATCATTTGTGCTCCTAAAGCCTTACATACCTCAAGTGGCATGACACTAACAGTTGCTCCAGAATCCATCAAAAAATTGTGAACATTCTTTCCTAAAATAATTAGAGTTGTTAGGAAAGGAGGTTGCTCTTTCTCCCTCATCATGGAATTGTTTGCATTTTGTACTAATGATGTGTTAGGACTTTATGTAAAGTGAAATTGCTGTTCAGGGGTTGGGTTTGTTTCTTTTCTAGTTTTATGTCTATGAACTATCTCTTGAACTACCTCTTTCATTCCGTTAAATTGTAAAAGGTCATACATTGAGATGTTAGCTTTGGTTTTCTTCAAATCCTCAACTAGATGATAAGTCTTGTGTTTATCTTTAGCTTCTTGTTGAGGTGGAGTTCTTCTAAGTATAGAAGGTGGGTTGGATTGTTGTGGAGCGTTCGTTTGGGATGACTCAGTTTGAGTATTTGTGCTACTTTGACTAGGCTTTTCTAGTTGTATAGGACCCTTGTTGTTGTTTTGATTTAGTTCAACTACTTTGTTGGAAAGTTTTTGAAGTGAAGTTAAAATCTGGGTCATTTGATCTTGAGTTTAAGTTGGGGGTTCAATAGGATTAGGTACCTCGTGTGGGTTTATGATGGACTGAATTAAGGTCTTTGATTGATCCTCATTCAAACTAGTGTTAGATGGTAGGGATGGAGAAGATGTAAGACCTTGAAAATAGCTATTTGTAGGTTGATTCATTTGAAGGGGAATAGGAGTTTGGAACATAGTGTCGATCATTGGGAAAGTTGGTAGAGGACTATGTTACATAGGATTGCTAATGCTCATCATTCCAAACTAGGTTTGAATGTTGTTCATAAGGGTAATTTGTTTTAGCTCCACAACTTTAGCCATTTTCCCTTGTATTTCTATTATGTTGGGATTCGATTTGATGGCATATGAAAAGAAAACTCGTTTTAGGAGACTATTGCCTAGGGTGCCTCCCGTATGGGTACGAAAACCCAGGAATAGTCTTAGCTAGAGAGGGCTACGTGGTCTTTTGCAAATAATAAATTAGAAAGAAATAATGAATTTAAGTTAATAATTATCTTCAATACAATAAGTAATTAAAAGAACTGAATTTTCCCTAGTCCCATTGACGTTGCTGGTCTGTGACTACCGATGGTATCCACTACTGGGCAGCAAGGCTGTGATCACCACAAAAGAGGAAGAGAGAGAGAAAAAGAGAGAGAAAAAGAGAGAGAGACTACCCACTGAAATTCGCATGGGGCAGCAACTGCAGTTCTCAAAGCCTGCTATCATTTTCCACCTTTGTGCACCATCGCAAAGAGGAAGATCGTCCACCCACGTTTACACCATCGTGACAAGCTCCTGCCATCGCCGAGAAGACTTGTAAGGATCCAATTTTGAGCCACTAGTTCCTGCCTTGGACCCTCCTTGAAGATCAACTAGAAGCCTGTAAAAAAAGAAAGGAAAAGAAGGAAACAATTACTTAGTGGAGAGGAAGCTGCCCCTTCAGACTAATAGCTAGAGCCTGTTTTTGGGACCTCTCCTCTCCCTCATCCAAGAGTCCTCCTCTAGACTCCATTTTATAGCTACTACGATGATCCATAATGATGGCTATGTTCTTCAATTATTTTTTCTAGTATCTTATTTGATTTTACTTATGCACTTCTCATTGCTAATTAGTAGTTGAGCTTTGCTTGGGTAACTAAAATGAAAAGATGGATCTTTTTCAATAGCAAACTAGTTACTATGATATTGATATTGTTCCTTTTTTGGATTAGTATAGTACCTACCATAAGAAAAAAATGTGACTCAAGTTGTTGCAGTAACGACATTTGTGATCATCCTAATTCTAGCAATATAACTTACATGCTTAAAACATGCTTGAAAATAAGTGACAAGACGAAGTCCCTAAATATGAGAGGCCACGCTCCTATGTTATTTGATGAAAAATATATAATCTTTTATTTTCTTTTTCTTAAAAGGTTAGGATGTGGTAGCTTGTGGAAATGATTTATTACATGAATAAACTTAAAAGTATTTTATAGAACTTGTACCACATTTTTTAAAAAATTATAGAATCCATAAATCTTTTAATTTATATACATGAGATTTGAAAGAGTTTACGACATATGGAAAAGAAATCCATTATATATATGGTAAAATCTTAACTTAAAATATCATGTTTATTATGTGTCTTAAAAGCTTTACCAATTAACATCTACATCATCATGTTTACTATATGTCTTAAGTGTATCTATAGTCAAATTATTTTCCATTCCAACACTTTACCTTAACAGAAGTTAAGCAATGTAAAATTCTTCTTTTAAATCTTATTTATTTTATGTTAAAAATATTTTTAATTTATTTATCATAAAAAATGAACCTCTTTTCAAGGGCTTGCGCTTAACTTTAAACTAGAAGTTAGGACTTGAGAAACAAACACTTCATCATCATTCTAAATGATAGTCCTTAATATTTGAATTTTTAATAAGAATTTGTTTACTTGAATGTTCCTTAGTGATAATGATAACTTATATTTTTTTTTATTTACATCTACTTCATTAAGACCTCTTGGATCTAATGGTCAAGTTTTAAAATTTCTTTTACCATTTGTTTTATTTTGGCCAAGAGGCCAACTACTAGCTTGTTGAACTTTGTCATGGAAAATAAATAATTATCAACATAATGTTGGGTTAAGATATAAAATTTTTTAGTTGAATTATTATAGATATATATTGGTTGGATTTTGAAATATTATTTATCATCATTATAACACATTAGATAAACTTTCTCAAAAAATTTATAATGGACATGTATTGGTTGAACTTTATCATGGAAAATAAATAATTATCATTATAATGCTAGGCCAAGATATAAACATTATCAATGAAATTATTATGGGAGAACTTATAATGGATTTGATTTTTTTCATACTAAAATCATTTCTTGGGGATTCATTTTAGGATTTCATTAATTTGAGAAAAAAAAAGCTTTCCCAACTAATTAATAGATATGTATATTTAATAGAAAATAAAAGGTTCTTGATTTAAAAATTCCAAGACATGGGTTTGGTTATGGTGGATAATGTTGAGTTATAAAGTTTTAATTGGACTATATATCTTAGGGTATACCTATATATCTCAACAAAATAATAGATATCTATGATAAGTATATAGATAAACTACTTTATAACTCAATATTGCCTCATGAAATTGAACCTATGACCTAGGGTTATCAAGTCAAGACTCTTACTACTAAAGTAACACCTCATTATTGACTAATAATGAGGAATATGTATCAAAATTTGAAATAATTAAATTATGGGTATAAACTAGGACATATCTATTGATTTTAGTATGTATGTGAGTTATCATTCTCACCATACACTTATTGTCCACATTATAGTTTCAAGCGTAATAGAAGATATGACCATCATTTTCCAAAGTTTAAAGTGATTGAAGGTAATCTATATTGTAGAATGCATGTATTTTAGGAAACAAAGCCTTATAAATTTATCTCTTTCATAGAAGTAAAAAAAGTCAAAAAGTTAGAAAGGAATTTTATTTAAAGACATTATTAAAAAGATTAGTTGATGGATGTAACATTAATTGAGCCTCAATCTCTCATGTCTCTTCATTTTCCAAAGCTCTTTATTTATTAGGGAAGCCCTATCCATCATAGCCGTGCTTAGCCACATTAGTTGCCTATAAATTCATGGGTAAATCATCAAGTGTCATGAATTTATCAAATTCATGATTCATTCATTAATAATTAGTAACCTATATTTAACAATTCACCAACAATTTTATCATAAATATTGTTCAACAACATCATCATTATTTATCATACTTATTTCAATAATCAATCCATTCAAGATTCGTTATTCATTTATCATTCTTATCACAACTTATCTCCAAATAGTTGAATTTTTAATTTCATATTTGGATTCAATCATTTCATCAAACTTTTGCCATCAACCTTCATTACTTTTGAGGAAATTGAACAATCATATTCTAGGTCACTTTTATATGACAAATTTTAACTATCAAATCAACTCAAATAAAGTGTAAATATTTTAATAAGGTGGATTGTTAAAAGAGCTTCATATCAAGTTTTTACTTCATAACTTTCTCAAATCATAGAGACATTCATCTTGCATATAATAATTTATATTCTAGAAGCTAAACAACTTTATTTAGAAATACTATTTCAAGACATATTTGAAGTATTAAATAAACTTCAATTGATCTAATATTTTTCTAAATAATATAATGGAAAATATGCTTTCCAACAATCCTAATGTTACACTTAAACTCATCAAGATTATAAAGATATCATAGTTTCAAAATAAGAAAAAAATAAATTTTTTCATATTAGGGTTCTTTTTATTTTGCAATAATTGTTGGAGGGACATCTAATTCAGTAGGTTACCCATTGTAAAAAGACAAAATGCCTCAAAAAATAAATTTTTTTGAAATAACTCAATCCTATGTAATTGTTGTGAGGTTGCAATCTATCAAATTTCATTAATTTCTTAAGTTTTAATATCCAAACCTTCAAAATTCAACCTACTTTTTTTGTCAGCACTTTATCAATTAGTATCAAAGCAAAGGTTAAATCCTTAGGGATTTTATGAATATGATGAATTTAAAGAATTAAACAAAATATCCAAATAGTTTTGATAAATTGGATTTTGGTAAGGCTACTACGATATCAGGCATTAGATATCGAATCCCCGATATCAAGGCACAAGCTACAACACTTAGGCACATGGCCCAACAACAATTTTCATTTCAACTTAGCAAAATTTTGTTAGCTTGTTTTCTTGATTTTAGTTGTTAGCACTTAGCAATGTATGCCCATAGTATGATGTTAAGTGATTAAATGAAGTCTTTATTCAAGTGGAATGTACTTGGACATGTTTCATGATTAGAAATAAAGATCGAGATTACTTTGCATCATTGCAGCATCACTTAGATCTCTTTACTATTTACTTAGACTAATGTTTACCATTTTGACTTAGTATAATGTTTACTATTTCCTTAGTTACTGTTTACTTTCACATGAACTTTACTCTTACTATTATTAAGCAGAATTAGTATTAATGATCTTGAACACTTAAGTGTGATTACTTGGTAACCCAACAATACTATCACTTGGTACACCTAGTAGTGAAGTACTTAGTAATTCTAATAGTATTTGCATGAAGTCCAAGGTGTGAATGGAAGGTCAAGACTAGATGCTCATCGTGTAGGCTAGATTAGATTCCTATATCACTTTAGTTAAACTTAGAATTAGAATTATTTTCACTTTTATAATGAATACTAGGAGAATGACCCTACAACATCAACATATCATATGCCTCCTTGTGAGCTAAACCATACACATTGATTATACTAGCTTCACTTAGGAAGATAATGATCATAAACTTTAAACCAATTACTAGCATAATCACATTGCTTTATTCATGGAATTCAATTGGACTATGCATGAACACTCGTATCTCATATGATTGGGTGTTGGATTACTCCATCACTCATCATTGGTGTTGTTGTTGGAAACAAGTCAATGTATGTTTAGTAATTGATTTCTTAGAGTTTTTTGTATTTGAAACACAAAGTCAAACATTATAACCATAAGAAAAGCACACTTAAAACATAATGTCAAAAATATATATAATATGGCTTCAAACAAAGATCAACCATCACTTGTTAAGGAGATAAGAAGAAGCAATGATGAAATCATTGACAAAGAAGAATGTGGGATGCTAATGCAAACAAGAATCATTTATGCTCACACTAATCCTTACCATCTAGACTTCACTTTCATATTCCATTAGGATAATCAAATGAGATCGAGGGACATGCAAGGTAGAATAGTCCTACCTCCAAAATGTGCAACACTTAACATGCTCCAAACTACCTTAAGGGGAATGCACTTGGACCAAATCTAGGTTGGGTATCATATGACTTAGCACATGACAAGACCCTATGAACCCACAAAGGAGCAGATGAGAAGAGATGTTGACATGAAGATCAAACATGTACACAGAAAAGGGAAGTAGGTGAACACTATTGTTGTCTTAGAAGAACTTAATGCTGATGCATTTATTTCAAGAAAATTCTACCAAAATCATGAGGAGCCTTAAAAAATGCCTATCATTAGACTTGAGGAACCTATCAAAGTCCAACTTCATTTCACTCTAGCAAAGACACATAAGGCCAAGGGTTCTTACCAAATCCTACAAAGAAGCATACAAGAGTCATAAAAGGACAACAAGCTGACATCATTCTCCTGCTACCTCATCTTCCTCATCACAATTATTAGAGGACTTTGATAGAAGATGACACAAGTACAAGGACTATGATAGGAATAAAAGGAGGAATCATGGTCATCATGACCAATATTTAAGGCACTTTGATATAGAAGATGAAGAACATGAATGAAAGAGAGGAAGGAACAAAAGAAAGGATCAAGAAAGGTATGAGCACAGAACTAGTCACTGCTACAACAAAGCATATGAACCTGACCACAATGATGAACCCCTTATGATAACTCAAAGCATGATAAACATCTAGGAAGCCATCCATATACAAACTAGGCATGTGAGGAATAGCTAAATCAAATAGTTAGACATGAATACTATGTTAAGATTTGAATGTGGCTACAATACTAATCCACAGCATCACCTTCAACATTTCCATGATGCTTGTGCCCTACAAAACATAGAAATTAATTGGCAAAAGTTAAAGCTATTTTCTAGAACACTTGTGAAGGAGGCAGAAGGTTGGTACAAGTCATTGGAACCTAAATCCATCAAATTCTAGAGTACCATGCTTGAGCTCTTTAATGAGAAATATCAAACCTATTCACAGGTGATGAGTAGCAAGGTATCTATATGCTCAACCATATGAATACAAGCATGTACATGCAATCCGGTCGAACTCCACAGATGAACTAGTTATGGCACATATACAGTTATACATTGATCATAGTTTGTTGTCTTCCCACTTGGACTACTATTTGCATTGTCATGTATGGTTTAGTCCAAAGTGAGCTGTATGATGTGATTCCTAACACTAGGCTACTCCTAGAGACAATGGAAAATAATCTTGATTAAACTAATAAAAAATAAAAAATAAAATCTAAACTAGGCTAAGTGCGATGAGAATCTATCCTTAATCATCCATACGCATCTTGGATTTCATGTACTACTTTTGGGATTACTAAGCGCACACTAATCGAAGCACTACTAGATATGCTATTGGGATACTAAGTAGTCACACTTAAATGTTCGTGATTAAGATGTACTCATTTTGCATTTAATGAAAAAAATAGTAAATGATGATAAAAGAAATATTAACTAAGAAAACAATAAATAATAATTAATTATTAATAATTAAAAACTAAGTGAATGCTACAATGATGGAGTAATCTCAATCTTTATTGCCAATTGTGTGCATGTCCAAGTATGTCACACTCAAACAAAGGTTCCGTACAATTACAAGCATCACACTGCAGGCATGCACTTGGGAAAAGGAACTAAAAATTAACTAAAAATTAACAAAAGGACTCAACCCTAAGACTTACCAGCCAAAGACCCCTCCCTGTGCACCTAAGTGCTATACTTATAGGTCAACACAGGAATCACGATATCATGTATATGATATCGTATCTAGGCTAAGATATTGAGTACCCGATATCTTGTACTTGATATCATGCACCCGATATTGGGGCTTGGTAAACCACAATTCATCATACCCCCACGACTAAATAAAAAATTTTCCTTGAGTTAAAAAAAGTGAGGAACAAGTTCATTCAATTACAAATATTGGATAGATATGGGACTATTGAATGACAATGGACTGTTTCATGCCACAGTGTGAGATTGAACAAAATTTGGACATAGACACAAAATACAAAACTTGTGGAACTCATGTGGTTCCCCGTGGTCGTGGCTCCTCCATGGATGCCTTTCCTTTGTCCTGTGCTCCAAGCTTCTGAGATTGGTACCATTGAAGAAGCACTTGAAGTTTTTCCTCTTTTGTCTGAGGATCATGAGTCGTCCATGCTGATGTTCCACTATTTGATGGAGTTGGTACTTCTCACAAACATGGTAGTTGTGGGAACATTTGATTAGCTTTGATGTACCATGCCGCAAATAGTTATTGTTCCTCTTCATAGGCTTTGGCCCTAACCTCTCCACCTTTTTCTTGGCCAGATTGTGCAGTGACAGGAGTTTCTTAATGAATATTAAATGATTGTGCCTCCTACTCTACATGTTCTACATGAGGTCCTTGGCCCTTGCCTCCTCTTGGGTGTTTAGTTGCACCTTCAAAAGGTCCTCCTTGTTGTCCTCTTTTAGAGGCCATCTATAATCACACAAGGAATGATTGTTAGTAAGGTTGCTTAAAGAAATTTGGTTATCTTATACCTTACTCGTTGCCTTTAATAAATGTTTAATTCATTGTTTAGTGTGATTCTAGAGTTAGATATTTTTCAAGAAAGTTGTCCTAAAATTTTAATGTCAGACTTGATTTTTTTAGGTGAAAAATAAAAGGACATGTAATAGTTCTGAGGAATGTTTAATAAAATGATCACAAAGGAAAAAATAGATTTGGCAAGGAAGTACTCAGAGGGTATAAAATGATGTGGTGGTGTGCAATAAGTACAAATTACAAAAGTTACACAAGTGGATCCTCCCTAAAGCAGGTTCCAACCAATAATGCTCTTATGTAACCACACCTTAAAATGTTTGTAGGAACTAGAAGGGTTAAATTCAACCTGCACCTATGCAACAAAACACACACATGTTAAGCATCATCGTTATGAGGTATGAATTCTATGCCACAAAAGACACAAGTTATAAGCACTTGGACAGTGAGATGAGATGAATTAAAGAAGGGATTGCAGAGATCAAGGTGTGAGGTAACTTACCTTGGGCACAATGAATTCTAAGTGTTGTGTGTGATTAAAGTACCATTAGCCTTTCGCTCCAAGATCAAAATCAAGTCCATACCTCTGATCAGTGACATTGCATTATTTCATCCCAATGATAGACAACCAGAAGAGCATCATGATAGTAAGGCATACGATCACTTAACATTTTGCGCAAGGAAGGAGTGATTCAAATTTTTTTATGGCATGTTTTTCTTGATCTTTTATTTTTCACTTCATTTCTTATTATTTTTTCCTTACTTTTCTTTTTCTCTTTTCTATTTTTTTTTCTTGTCTTTTTCTTCTTTTGGTTGCTTTTTGCACTTTATCTTTTCCAAAAGTAATCTGAAGAAGCTGCCAACCTTTAGGCATGGGTGCATGTCTTTCTAGTGGAACCCCCAGGATAGCATTGAATTCCTTTATTGAGTGTCTTATTACAACTCTTACTCCTATTTTTCATTAGATCCACAAGGATCTTAGTACAACTAAGCTGCATGATAGCACCTATGGATGTCACCAAAGAAAATCCATAAGTCCCCTTAATGTTACACCCTTTTCATTCCCTCTTAGTTCATCACTCTTCACTCTAGGCATATTGAGTACAAAGTTACTTTAAGTTTTAATGAAAATAAGAATATCATCATACCTAGAGTAGAACCTCTTATTAATAGAATGGGTGGGTGGATGTTGTGGGCCCACTATCCAAATAATTAGTCCCTTATGACTCAATAACATGGAATAACACCTCAACTGACATGTCACATGAGTATTTTATTCACAAATGAGATCACCCTCAAAAAGATAAAATGATAAATTGAAAGATGAAAAATTAGAGAATGAAAAATCAAAAAACAAAAAATGGTAAAACCAAAGAAGAAGAAAAACATTTACTAAATCTACTTGTTAGAATGGGGGGTGTCCCCCATGATCGAACCTTGGATCATGGCAAGAATTAATAAATGGAAAATTTGGATCCATGCATATTGGAACTATTGGAGTTTGGTCATATCCAAACCACTGGGTGTCTTTTGGTATGGTGGCAGGAATGTACCCAAACTGAGATTCACAAACTTGATTAAAGTAAGCATAGTGAGGTAGATTATAAGATGTGGTCATGTGATAAGGAGTTGACCCACTATGACACCTGTGATTGTAAGATGGTATGCAAGGATTGATATGTCTCTTCACATTGTCATATTCATTGGGCCACGTGGTTATTGGAGTGTTAATTGGTCACCCAGATAAGGTAATAGCAAGCGTTAAGTTCAAAGAGGAAGGTGCATCACAGTGCTGGACTTGTGCTAAGTTGGTAGGTGTGGTGGGTTCAAAACTATGCTATCTCTTTCTATGGCCATGCCTAAAAAAGGACACTTCCGATGTTGTGGAGGATCCCCACTACCATTGATAGTGACAACACAAGTAATGTTCATGGGTTGATGCTGTGGTGCAAAACCTTCTAGTACTATTGGTGGCGATGTAGGAGGAGGTGAAGGATGAGAATATTAGGAGTAAGGAGAAGTATAAGTAACATGAGGTGATGATTCCATAGGAGAGGACATGGGTTGATGATACTTGGGAGAATGATAACAATGAGGTGAAATAGAGGATGTCAATCTAGTTGGAGAAATAGGGCATTGAACATAATAAGTGCTTGGTTTCGAGTGATACAAAGGGTGTTGCCAGTTTGGCGATAGCCTCCCCCACGACTAGGGGTTTTGCCACAGTGGTTGAGCATAGTACTCAGGTTGATAAGAATTTACCCATGGATAGTATGATGAGTTGCGAAATTTTCCATAAATTTGTTGGATAGGGATGCACCCAACCATGTACTTCTGTAATTTGGATGTAACATTCTTTCCCAATGCTCATGTAGATGTGACAAGATTGGGCATTGACATCTTGGGTGATCGTACAGGAAAACATCACATTGATACTTATGTTTTGTGGTTGAGCCCCTATCCTCATTCTCTTTAGCCCTTCTTCCCGATTGTCAAATGGTGTTTTGTCCTATTTCTAGGTTTGGTATCCTTTGTTTATTTTGGTTGTCAAGGTTATCTAGCATGGGTCTCCCTCTAGTAATGTCTACATATTCTCTACATTTTTTATGTACCCCTCCATCATCTTGTTGACCTTTGCCTCGATTTCATCTAGTGATTTTAGTATTGGAAAAGGTAGAAATAGTTTCACCTCCTCAAGGTGAGATGATTTATCGTCTTTATGATTATGAACCTTTGTTACTTCAAGAGTTTGGTCCTATTGAGATTTTTCAACATTCTCCCACTTGGAATTGATAAGCTATTTCTCCTTCTTCTTTTTCTATCCATTTAATAAGCTCTTGGAATTGATGGGCTCATAGTTCATATAGTTGACCTGGGGCATACATTCCTAGGGTCTCCCTTGTTTCATTACGGAGCCCATCCATGATGTGATACACTAGCCTTTCCTTGGAGAACCCATGGCCTAGGCATTTGTTTAACAAAGAGTAATATCTTTCTAAGGACATGTCCAAGGGTTCATGTTACCCTTGTTTCCACTCTTGGATTTGTCTCCTTAAGGTTGACACTCTTGCATAGGTTTGATATCTTTCATTGAAGAGATTTACCATTATCGGCCAATGGAAAATTGATTTCAGCTTTAAAGACCTGTACCATACTTTTTCTTGGTCAACAAGTGTCATAGGAAAGAGCTTAAGTTCTTGCCACCCATTATCAATATTTTTCCATGCACAGGCATCATAGAAGGCTTGTAAATGATGTTGCGAATCTAAATCATAACCTCCTAAAAACTTGGGAAAGTTGTTTAAATAAAGCTTGGGTAGACAGCTTTCCCTACGATGCTTGTGGGATATTTGAACAACCTCTATTATATGCATTAGGCTCTTAGTGGCTAGTAGGGGTTCACTGTCACTAAGTAGGTTGTGAGTTTATGACTTGGGGTGATGTTTTCTTTATTCATGTTGGCATTCCTGATCTTGCTTGTGTGTTTGATTTTTATTTCTACACCAACCCCTTGAGAAATAGTCATCCGTGTCACAACTCGACGTTGAAAGAGCAAAGAAAGAGAGGGAACTAAAAAACTCATCATAACTTTTGTAAGTCTCCTAATCATCTACTAATGTACTCTTGCTACCCATTGAGAAGGTCCTAGGCCTTATGGGCCCCTTCGTTCTAAGGGATGTCCTATCTTCACTAGAGGTGTCTAAGTTGGATGACAAAAGTCCTTGAGCATTGTCAGGATGTCTATGAACATATGAAAATCCTACATAAGATTGAGTACCCCAAACTTCTTCATTGGTTCTTCAATGAATTGCCTCGCTAGATGTTGTGTTATTGTTTTCTTGTGAAAGAGACATTATTGTGAATTGTGTGTGACTTAATTGAATTTAATTTCTTTGTCTAAAATATATATCGTTAATACTTTGTTACAATGATCTTGTATGATATAACTAATCTAGATAACTAGCATTGTCCTTGACAATGGAATCAATGATGAGTGATGAGGTACCCCTACGCTCTATCATACAAATACCAGTGTGTACACCCAATCTGGTTGAACTTTGTAGATGGACTAGTTGTGAAACCTAGATAGTTATATGTTGATCGTAGTTTGCTGTCTTCCCACCTAGACTAGTATTTTCTTTGTCATGTATGGTTTAGTCTAGAGTGAGGTGTATGATGTGATTCCTAACACTAGGCTGATCCTAGAGACAATGGAAAATAATCTTGATTAAACTAATAAACAATGAAAAATAAAATCTAAACTAGCCTAAGTGCGATGAGTATCCATCCTTAATCATTCATATGCATCTTGGATTTCATGTATTACTTTTGGGATTACCAAACGCACATTACTTGAAGCACTACTAGATACACTACTGGGGTACCAAGTAGTTACACTTAAATGTTTGTAATTAAGACGTTCTCATTTTGCATTTAACGATAAAAATAGTAAATGAAAATAAAATAAATATTAACTAAGAAAATAATAAATAATAAATAATAAATAATAATTAAACAATTAAAACTAAGTAAATGCTACAATGATGGAGTAATCATAATCTTTATTGCTGATTGTGTGCATGTCCAAGTACATCACACTAGAACAAAGGTTTCATACAATTATAAGCATCACACTACAAGCATGAACTTGAGAAAAGGAATTGAAAATTAGCTAAAAATTAACAAAAGTCTCAACCCTAAGACTTACCGGCCAAAGATCCCTCCCCATGCGCCTAAGTGCTATATTTATAGGCCAACACAAGAATCATGATATCTTGTATATGATATCATATCCAGGCTGAGATATCAGGTACCTGATATCTTGTACTTGATATTATGCATCCGATATTGGGGCCTGGCAAACCAGGATTCATCAATAGGCATAAAATTTAAGATGACAAATCTAGGGATGGAAGTAAGGGACTCATGAGACCCTTGATGTAGTAATAGGTAGATAATATTCATTATTACATAGATGCCTAGGCCACGAATTTTCACCAAGGGAATAGCTTAGGCACATTATAGATGGGTTGCAAAGAAAAACCAGAGAGACCCTTGGGGTTTACACCTAAGGAAGATTATCAGAAATGACTACCCATTGCATTCAAAGACTAATTGATCAAGTAACAAAAGAAGAAGGTGAGATAAGAATAATAAAAATCTAAAGAGTATAATAAAGATCCATTAATTTGAAAGAGAGGTGCATAAGTCTGCAATACATAAGAGGAGGAAACCTTGGATTAGGCTATCCAGAAAAAGACTCTACCAATCCATAAATCTATAAGTGATATTGTAACCAAAGTAGAGAAAATGTGGGATTTTGTAGATGAAAAATTTACAATTACATTAAAGATAGTGGAGGAAAGAACTAAGAAAGCCTTTGAAAAAGTAAAAGATAAAAGAAAGAAGAAAGAACCTAGATGAAAAGGCAAAGTTGCTTCATTATCTAAGTGCTCAGATACCAGCTTCNAGAAGAAAGAACCTAGATGAAAAGGCAAAGTTGCTTCATTATCTAAGTGCTCAGATACCAGCTTCACAGATGAGAAAGGTTGCACTATGTGTTAGTATGAACATCCTAAGGGATGCTGTCTACTCATGGCACATCTACAAGAGATGGGGGCATATGCACTTAATCCTAAATTTGTTAAAAGACAAATCCAAATGGTTACCTTATCCTCAAGGTAACTACTGATAGAACCTTAAACCAATGTATTATCATAGTGGAGCTTTGTCATAGTCATAGGAGCACTATTATTAGCAATGGCAACAACCTTAATCATGGGCTATGCCAGCACCTCATCAACAATGTCCATACAGATAGCTAGATTTGTATGGATATTTCATCTAATGTCTATTATCACTTAGTAATGCATTTGTTTAGACCCTAAAATACCATCCAAAAAAATACCACATATTAATGTTGCCAAGGATTAATCCTAACTCATATGTACATCCACAAATAACTAGTCATTCTAATCAGCACATAAATCCTTTTTCACCAGTGCCACCTCCTATTATGCAAGGGGAATTACCATCACAACCCCAACAGAAAAGTGCTACAAGGGTAGTTAATATGCATGAGGGGATGGTTACCTACAATTCTCAACCTAGGAAATGAAAATTCTTTAAAACAAGTCTAGAAAGCACTCAGCAGATGGGAAACACATCTAATTCCATCCCATCTACATCAAGTCCTTCTCAACATAGCAAGCTTCTGACTTCATCAAGTTCAAATGTTAGAACTATCATGCTCACTTAAACTATAACTCATTGGATCAAGGCAAGGGCTCTCCCATAGAAGAGAATTAATCAAGGAAGTCCCTTAGTTTTTCTTCAAATAGTAAGACAAAAACCATGCAAAGCTCTACTGGATTTTTGGTTTGGAGTAAATATGATATCTCATGACATGTATCAAACCAGGAACCTACCACCGCTAAAGAAAAGTAACATTCAGTTGGTGCTTGTAGACTAGTAAATCAAAGTTTCACTTGGATAGGTAAATAATATGATTACTACCATTAATGGCTCATCTTACCCTACTAATTTCCTAGTCATTCACATGGGTAAAAACAAGGAAGAATTTCCAATTATCATGGGAAGAGCTTGGCTTAGCATCATGAATGCTAAGCTAGAAATTTATGATTTGTCCTTGGAAATTTTCAAGAAAGATGAGGCTAGAATCATACAAATATGAAGAGTTTCATGTACTACATACAATGATAATGGGTGAAATTGCATGTAACAAATTTGGACTATCAAATGAGAGGAGACTAAAGCAGTCAATAGATGTGTCAAAAAAAGATGTATGCAAAATTATCTGTATGCAGTAGCCACCCAACAAGAGGGAACCCAGTGACTAATTACAAGTGAAGAAACTCAATCCTACAAGTACATAGAACTAGAGGAATATATTATTAGTACATATGTTGTAGAAATAGGTAAGTTGGAATAGCTAAGAAAAAGGCACTCTTACCCTCAAAACAATTAGAAAGAAGACATAGATTGGGGACACTTGAAGATCCCAAACATAATGGAACCAAAACTACTAGAATTGAAAGCCCTATTGGCAACATTAGAATATGCATTTCTAAACATCAAGAAGCTAGTGATTATCAATGCCAACCTAGACAAAGTGCAAAAAAGGAAACTACTGGAATTGCTCAATAGATGACCTATAGTTTTTTCATCATATTATGATGAGATCATGGGAATTGATCCACGAATTTGCCAACATCAAATTTACACTGATTTTGTAGTCAAACCAAAATGCCAACATTAATGAAGGCTTAATCCTAAACTCAAGGAGGTTGTCAAGTAAGAATTGGAAAAGTTGCTAAAGGCAATATTCATCTATCACATTGCAAATAGTGAATGGGTCAGTTCTTTGGTGATAATTCCAAAGAAGGAAGGTAAATGGCACATCTACATTAACTTTTGGATGTTGAACTCGGTCACATTTAAGGATCACTTTTCATTGTCATTTGTTAATTAGGTCATAAAGATAATTTTAGGATAAGAGTATTATAGTTTTCTAAATGGGTACAATAGATATAATCAAATCAACATTGCACTTGAAGACCAAGAGAAAACCACATTCACCAATCCATGGGGAACATTTGCTTACATATAGATGCCTTTTAGTCTTTGCAATGCACCAACAATCTTCCAGAGACTAGTCTTAAGCATATTATAGTAGCAAATAGGCTATGGTGTTGAAGTCTTTATGGATGATTCTTCCACATATGGGCTAAACTTCAAATAAGCACTAGACCAGTTAGAGTAAGTACTTAAAAGATGTATTCAAACCAATATGAAGCTCAATTGGAAAAAGAACCATCTCATGGTTCAAGAAGACATAGTGCTAGGACACAAAGTATTCCATAAGGATATTCAGGTAGATCCTGAAAAGATCAGAGTTATCTAGAACATCACTCAATGATCACAGACAGTGAAAGATGTAAGATCCTTTTTAGGCCATACGGGATGCTATTAGAGATTCATTGAAAACTTTTCAAAGATAGCCAAATTCCTTATAGAACCCATGAAGAAGGATGCACGCTTTGAGTGGACTAAGTCATGTGAAAAGAAATTTGGAGCTTTATAGTAGAAATTGGTAGAGACACCAATCCTCCATGCTCTAGACTAGTTAATACCTTTTCATATCATGATTGATGCTTTCAACTATGCACTTGGTGTAGTATTGCCACAACTTGAAGATCAAAAGAGACCTTACTACATACACTATGCTAGTAGGAGCATCATTGGAGCACAACTAAATTACATCACAATTGAGAAGGAGCTGATAGCCATGGTGTACACCCTTGAAAAATTCAAACATTATGTGCTTAGTTACCATATCTATGTCCACATTGATCATAGTGCCATCCGATTTCTAATGAACAAGCCAGCAATTAGTCCTAGAGTGATAAGATGACTTGTGATTCTTCAAGAGTTTGACATCATAATGATTGATAAGAAAGGGATACAAAATGTAGTAGTTGATCATTTATCATGGTTGAAATGAAATTCAAATAATGGAGTGGAAGCTCTATTAGACCAACTTCTTGACAAGGACCTATTTACTAGAATAGTAAAGACTGTAGATTCAATATGGAAGTCATGGACCACAAAGTATCTAATTGATCTAACAACACAAGAGCTTCCTATTGAGTGAATTAGAAAAAAATATGAACAATTCCTTCACAAAGCCAAATGTTACATGGAAATAAATGGTAACTTGTACAAGATCTATACATATGGGCTCATTAGATGGTGTGTGCTAGATCTTGACCAACAAAGAGTTTTACAAGATGTTCATGAAGGCCCATGTGGTGACCAGTATGTTGGGCATAGAATGACACTTAAACTACTAATGGTAGGCTACTTTCAACCTAATTTATTTAGAGATGCCCACATTTCTGCACAATCATGTAAACATTGCCAAAGAGATGGAGGAATTTGGCCAGATATGAAGGGCCACAACACTGGATACAACCATAGGGATCTTTTGATATTTGGGAAATTGGTTTTATGGGGCCCATTCAATCAATGTCAAATGAAAAAGTGTACATTATAGTGACTATGGATTACTACACAAAGTGGCTAGAGGTAGTAACAATGAAAGATTGTACAACAAAAAACGCTACCAAGTTTTTTAAACAACACAAGGTGAATAGATTTGGATACTAAGAATTCTTATATCAGATAATGAAACCCACTTCACTAGTGCTACCTTTAAGAAGCTCATGCAAAAACTTGGGGTTAACCATAAACTAACAACACCATATCATCCCCAAGAAAATGGTCAAGCTAAAGTCACTAATCATGAAATTACTAGAATACTCACTAGGACGATTAGTAGGTTTAGATGAGATTGGAGTATGAAATTAAATGATTCTCTATGGGCCTATAGGACATCACAAAAATTACCTATAGGATATTTTCCATATGAGTTAGTTTATGACAAGTTTCCAATACTTCCAACCTAAGCAAAACTTCACACTTTAGTTACTACCAGTGAACTTGACCTTAATTTGAGTTTAGCCCAAAAGGAACATCTAATGAATCTGAAAATTCTAGATGAGAATCATCTAGTAGCACTCATGGGAAGTGAAGTCCATAAGCATTACTCCAAAGTTAGGCATGATTCACAAATCAGGAATGTAATCATACAACCAGGTGATAAGGTCCTTTATTATAAACCTAGTCATTTACCCCAAAAAGCTAAATTCCAGACACTTTATGAGCAACCATACATTATGCACATCACTTATCCATCTAGTGCCTCACATGTTCATCACCCATCCTATCCACATAAGCTTATCCTTATCAATATCCAACAAGTCAAACCCTACTATGAATATTCCAAAGAATCTACCCAACCTACCCACTAGTCTTCCACTTATTCTCTCTTTCATTTACTTGATCTTCATAATAGTCATGGGGGGTATCAATCTACAACTATAGGTACCCTAGTAAATTTTTCATTTTTCACATTCGTTATTATTTTCGTATTCTTTAATACTTCTCATTTCTTAAATTTTTCATATTCTTTTACTTTTTTCAATTCTTTAATGTTTTCCATTTTTTTAACATTTTTCATTCTTTACACTTTGTCACAATTTTTACTATATTTTTTATTTCTTTTATACTTTGTTGCAAACCCTTTGTAAATAATTTTGATTACTAATAAGATACATTGAATAAAGGCAAGATGTAGTCTAATAAGGTGAAAATTTCTGTATGTTATCAAGTCATAAGAGATTGATTATTCGAATAGTGAGCCCACATAATCCATCCATCAATTCCATTAATAAGAGGTTCTTACCATGATCATAATGATATTCTTTTTCATCATACAACTAACAATAAACTTGTGATCAATATACTTGGACCAAAAATTGAAGAACTAAGTGACAATGAAGAGGGTGTGACATTAAGAAAATTTTTGGATTCTTTTGGATTACTATTGTGAGTTATATCATGTTGCTAGGGTTGTATTATATCCTTGTAGATCTAATAAAAAATGGGAGTAAGAGTAAAATAAGTGATACCTTAAAAGGTTGACATAGATCAAAAATAAAAGAGCACAAAATAAATTTCTAGGGGTTCCACTAGAAAGACATGTTACCCATGCTTGAAGGTAGGTAGCTTCTTAAAAATCTATATAGAATAACAAAGTGATATGAATAAAACTCCTTCCTTGGACAATATATCAAGTGATGATACTTCTTGTAACATTGATAGTATTACAGTTGTAATTCCAAGAGATGAAATGATGCAGTGTCACTAGAATGTGGTTTGGACTTGGTTTGAATCTTGGACAGAATGGCTAGTGAATACTTTAACCACTAATAAAACACAAGAATTCATTATGCCTACGGTAAGACACCTTACATCCCAATTTTTATAATCCCTTCTAAGTCCATCTCATCTTACTATTTGAATAGTCATAACTTGTAGTTTTGTGTAACATAGTGTCTTTTGCCCAATTTGGTGGTACTAACATGTGTGTTTTTCTAAATATGCATGCACTACATTCAACTCCTTTAGTGCCTCAGGACACTTCTAGGCATGGTTATACAAGGGCATTAAGAGTTGGAGCCTACTTTGGAAAGGAACCACTTGTATAACTATTGTATCTTACACCTACCAAGTGATTCCACATCATCTTGAACCTTCCAACAACATGAAACAATAATAAACACTTCCCATATCATCTCAAACTGTTCATTCTAATAACTTGAATCCATTACCCTTCTTACCCATTTGATAAACTTTCATAGTTCAAGATTTCTTATTTATGAACTTTCAATGATGAATTTTTGATAAAAATATGCATATTTGCATCATCCAAGCAACATTAAAACCTTCTGAACATCCAAAAGAATCAATTTTTTTCATCAGACACTTATGAAAATTGAAATTTGTATGGCTTTAATATTGAGTCTGCATCAATGTCAGATCCCTGATGTTAGGTCCTTGATATCAGGTCACTCAAACTCCTTAATCATCCGCATGCATCTTGGACTTCGTGTACTACTTTTGGGATTCCTAAGCATACATCACTCGAAACACTACTTGATATGCTACTGGGTTACCACATAGTTACACTTAAATGTTTGTGATTATGTCATACTCATTCCATGTTAGCAATAGGAATAGTAAATGACAGTAAAATAAATATTAACTAAGAAAACAACAATAAATAATTAACAATTAAATAATTAAAAACTAAGTGAATGCTACAATGATGGAGTAATCTCAATCTCTATTGCCAATTGTGTGCATGTCCAAGTACATTACACTTGAACAAAGGTTCCATACAATTACAAGCATCACACTACAGGAATGCACTTGGGGAAAGAACTAAAAGCTAACAAAAAGATTCTAGACTCCTAAAACTAAACAATATCCTCCTTCCATGCACCTAAGTGCTATATTTATAGGCTAACATAGGAATCATGATATCGTGTATATGATATCATATCCAAGCTGTGATATCATGTATGCGATATTGTGTACCCAATATTAGGGTTTGGCAAACTGCAATTCATCATACCCCCACAACTGAATAAAAACTCATCCTCGAGTCAAACAAAATGAGGAACAAGTCTATTGGATTACACAGTGGATAGGTATGAGATTATGGATTGACTATGGATTATTTCATGCTGCAGTATGGGATTAGAAAAAACAAAATTAGGACACCAGCATAAAATATAAAATACAAAATTATTTGGAACTCATGTGGTTCCTAGTGGAGGTGGCTCCTCCATGGGCTTTTTCCCTTTATCCTGTGCTCCAAGCTTCTAAAATGGATACTTTTGAAGGAGTGCCTAAATTTTTTCCTCCTCTGTTTGAGGATCATGTGCCATCCATACTAATGTTCCAATGTTTGACGAAGTCGACACCTCCCATGGACATGACAATTGCAGAAACATCTAATTAGCTTTGACGTACCATGCTGCAAATAGTCATCATTCCTCCTCATAAGCTCTAGCTTTATCTTTGAATTCCTAATAATTCGTAAGCCATCAAGCCAAGTCTACTGCAACATCCTTTTGGCCTTTGTAGGTAGCTTTTACCACCTCTAGTTTAAAGTTTGTTACCTCTAATTTTTGCAATGTCTTCTTATGTTCAGCAAACTCTATTTCATATTTGGCATAGGTGGTAGCTACGTATTTTTCTAGCTCATTCCTTGGGTGCCCTACTATTAACATGGCCAAGTTGGCATATCACAAATTTTCCAACTCCATATATTCTGTGAGGTCCTGGATTTACAAGTCCTAGTTCTTTAATTCTACTTGAAGGACAAAGGCATACGCATCTAGTACAGCTTGCCAGTCAGTGTGTTGAGCACTGAAGGAGTTAATGTGGTCCTTAGCCATACAGATCTCTTTTTTGATGATCTCCTTATACATCCCTATCTGATCATGAAAATGTTCTTTTAATTTTTTATGTTTCTTAGCCTCATTTTGTTACGCACTTATTTCAATGGCCATCTTCTACCAGATGGTGTATACCTCCTCCATTGAGAGGGTTATAATCTCTCTAGCTAAGTGACTTATGTCTTGGTTGACTCTTATTAGTTGTTCTCACATTTGCTAGAAACTTTCCTTGAGAACATTTTTCTATTTTTCAACTATCCTCAATCAAAGATTTTCAGCAGCAAGGAGTTTATTTTTTTCTTCTAAGGCCTTAAGTGCTTTTGCATGTGCATATGTCTGAGTTTGTGCTTTTGAAGTATCCCAATCAACCTTCTCCTTTTCCATTACCATCTTTTTATTCTCCACTAGCAATTTATTTAGCTACTTTGTCCTAAATAATTCTAATTGATCGGCTGGAACAAGTTGGGATGAATCCCATTGTTTAGCTTATAGGGCAACAAATTTTTCTTGGAGTCTCCTCAACTTGTCTTCTACATGTTCGACCCTAACCTCAACCATGGCCATCTTTTCCTTAGTAGAAATGAGATTTGATTTTGTGGCTATGACATCTTGGGGGATGTCAAAAAAAGATGTCATTACTTTTCCTATTCATAGCAAGTGATCCAGAGCATCCTCATGTTCCGCAGGAGTCATTGAGGTGTCGGCTAGAACTTGAGCATCATGTGCTCTTGTGAAATCTCTACTGATGGCACAACAAGGACATTAAATAATTCTTTGATGTGATCTGCGACCACCTCTATTACCCTAGCTACATCCTAGTGTTGCATGACCACCACCGTGGCACCTTCACTAGTTTCTAATTGTACTTGAAATGATGTAGTATTTCTTGAGATCTGTTGTGACTAATGCAATTCCCCTACTTCTGTTTGTATTGAGACCTCACCCCTTGCATGATCAATTGATATGATGGGTTGTATGACATCGTTGATCACCTTGAAGAGATTGACCTCATCCCTACTTCCCCAATTGACTATTTCTATGATGGCCCTGAGATGGCTCATCGACGGTTGGTAATCTTGCAGCAGTGGTGATGGTTACTGGTCTTGCTAACTTGTGGGCTGCATGCTAGGCCCTGCTTCTTGTCGTTGGCTAAGCCTCATTTCTGGAAGTTAGCTAGGCCTTGCTATTTAAGGTGCAATGGGTCCAACCATCTATTCTTGTTTGAGCTTCAGTGTCTCACCAACATATTTTCTTAGTTCTAGTGGGTTCAATAATTCGATGTATGAAGCATTTTGAGCTTTTTTGGGAACGTCATTAGTGTACCCTAGAATTCCAGCATACCAGCACAGCTTCCTAATTAGACAGGGAAAGAGGAGTGCGAACTTTCCTATCTTTCATTCCTCAAACAACCTCAATATCTCTATTAAATACAAATGGGGCATGTTAGCATCAAACTTGCTCATCAAGATCGCACTTCCTCTGGCCGCATATGTAGAAATCCTATTTAACCCCTTCGTTGGGAAAATGTGATAGGTGCCAATTTTAAAATAGATTCTTTTTTTAAGGGTTAGTTCTCCATATGTTTTGTCTTCTTTGTCGTATGCCCTCTTTAGCCATACTTTTCTTACATTAGCATTAGAGTAAGTGGATAGATGAGTAACTTTAGGCCTGTATTTAGAAGATTCAGAACCTTTGGAATGACCTTTGTATCAAAATCAACTAATATTTCACCAATGTTTATGGTGGTACCTTCCTCTTTATTATGACAAAATTGATAGGTTTCCCCCAAGAACCATTCTCCACTTTTCGAGAGGATAGGCCATAGTGGAGATCCCTTGAGTTGATCCTTGACTAGTTCAAGGGCGAATTTAGTAAAAAGCCAAAATTAAGTTCCACAATCACTACAACAAATGTAGACCTTTCCTGAATGGCTTGAACACATTCTTGGGACAACGTGAAATGTTTTCCTTGTTTGGGTGCCCTGCCTTCTCCACCTTCTACTTGATTGGATTGTGCAGTAATAGAGGTTTCTTGATGGATGTTGAATGATTATGCCTCTTATTCTGCATATTCCGCATGGGGTCCTTGGCCTTTTGCCTCTTCTTAGATGTTTAGATGCACCTCGAGAAGGTCCTCCATGTTGTCCTTATTTAGGGGTCATTTGTAATTACACAAAGATCAATTGTTAGTAAGGTTATTTAAAGAAGTTCAATTATCTCATACCTTACTCATTGCCTTTAATAAATTTTGAATTCTTACTTAGTGTGATTTTAGAGTTAGAAAGTTTTTCAAGAAAGTTTCCCTAAAAGTTTTAATGTCAGGTCAAATTTACTTAGGTGACTCCAATTAATAATTTAAATGATTTAAGTTAAGGAAGAAAATTAGTTTGGCATGAGTTCTTAACATTTCTTAATATTACTTACCCCTATGATATCCTTTGAGCAATGACGAATTTCAAAAAAAATTTGCACAAATTCTACTGTATCCCTCCCCCAAAACTAGGTTAAACCGAGTTTAATTAAGTTTGATCAAAAGAGAAATTAGAGCGTTAACGAGCGAGATATTGACAGTTGAATGTTAGATGTTCAAAGCACTAAAAACTGTGGAAGAAAATAGTAACAACTCCTCATGCATCAACTATTAAAAATGACTTGTACACATGCAGGGGCCCCCATATATATAGGTTTTATAAACACAATATCGCATATGCAATAGTGCATACCCAATATCACACGGGACTTGATACTGGGTACCCAATATTGTGTCCTATCTAAAATAGGGTACTTATTAAAATTGATGAATTTTCAAGTTTTCATGGCAAAAAATGAAGGATTCGAGGTAGATTGGAAAGGTCTCGAGTAATGTCAAGTGGACATTAAGGCACCAAAAGTGTAATGAAGTGGAATTATACAATGAAGTTCTTTGAATAGGGTGAGGAAAAGGGACATGTAGTGATGCAAATGAATGTTTGGTTAAAATAATGATAAAGGAAAGAATAGATTCAACAACATAGTACTTGGAGGGTATAAAATGATGTGTTGGTGTGCAACAAGTATAAATTACAAAAGTCATGCAAGTGGGTCCTCCTCAAGGCAGGTTCCAACCTATGATGCCCTTGTGTAACCACACCTTAAAATGTCCATAGGCACTAGAAGGGTTAAATGCAACAAAACACACATGTTAAATACCACATATGTAACAAAACACACATATGTTAAACACACATATGCAACAAAACACACATGTTAAATACCACCGCGGTGAGGTATGAATTTTATGCCACACAAGATATAAGTTATAAGTACTTGGATCATGAGATGATATGAATCATAGAAGGGATTGCAGAGATCCGGACATGAGGTAACTTTTGATCCCCCATGACTAAGCTTTTGATCATGGCAAGAATTAATAAATGGAAATTTAGGATCCATACATATTGGAAATATTGAGGTCTAATCATATCCAAACCACTGGGTGTCTTTTGATGTGATGGCAGGAATGTACCCAAATTGGGGTTCACACACTTAATTAAAGTAGGCATAGTGGGGTAGATTATAGGATGTGGTCATGTGATAAGAAGCTAACTCGCTATGGCATCCATGACCATAAGATGGTATGTAAGGATCAATATATCTCCTCACATTGTTATATTTATTGGGTCGCATGGTTGTTGAAGTATTAATTGATAGCCTAGATAAGGTAATAGAAGGTGTTAAGTTTGAAGAGGAAGGTGCATCACTATGTTAGGCTTGTGCTAAGTTAGAGGATGCAATGGTTTCATAATCATGTTGTCTCTTACTATGGCCATGCCTAAAGAAAGGATGCTTCTGACAATGTGGAGGATTCTCACTGCTATTGACAATAACAGCACAAATAATGTTCGTTGGTTGGTGTGGTGGTGGAAAACCTTCTGGTACAACTAGTGGCGATGTAGAAGGAGGTGAAGGATGAGAATATTGAGAGTAAAGAGGAGTGTAAGGGACATGAGGTGGTGATCTCGTAGAAGAGGACATGAGTTGATAATACTTAGGAAAATGATAATGATGAGATGAAGTAAAGGATGTCGACCTAGTTGGAGAAATAGGGTGTTGAACATAATAAGCACTTGGTGTCAGGGTGTACGAAGGGTGAGGTTGGTTTGACGATGATCTCCCCCACGATTGGGGGTTTTGCCATTGCGATTGAACATGGTATTTCTATATGAAATCTAGATGTAACATTCTTCCCCAATGATTATGTAAGTGTGACAAGATTGGGCATTGGCCTTTGGGGTGATCATATAGGCAAACATTGCATTGATACTTATGATTTGTAGTTAAGCCCCTATCCTTGTTGTCTTCAGCCCTTCTTTCTGATTGTCGAATGGTGTTCTGTCTTGTTTCCAAGTTTGGCATTCTTTGTTTGTTTTGGTTATCAAGGTTATCTTTTGTGGTTTTCCCTCTAACAATGTTTGCATATTCTTCGCATTTTTCATATACCCATTCTATCATCTTATTGATTTTTGCCTCGATTTCATCCAATGATTTTAATATGGGCAAAGATGGGGATGGTTTCACCTCCTCGAGGTGAGTTAATTTCTCATCTTCATAATTATGAACCTTTGTTACTTTAAGAGTTTGGTCCTATTGAGATCTTTTAACATTCTCCCATTTGGCTATTTCTCCTTCTTATTTTGCTACTTGCTTAATAAGCTCTTGGAATTGGTGGGTTTGTAGTTCATATAGTTGACTTGGGGCATACATCCCTAGGGTCTCCCTTGTTTCATTATGGAGCCCATCCATGATGTGATACATTAGCATTTCCTTAGAGAACCCATAGCTTGAACATTTGTTTAATAGTGAGTAATATCTTTCTAAGGCCATGTCAAAGAGTTCATGTTGCCCTTGTTTCCACTCTTGGATTTGTCTCCTCAAAGCTAACACTCTTGCAGAGGTTTGATATCTTTTATTAAATAGTTTTACCATTGTAGGCCAACAACAAATCAAATTTGGTTTTAAAGACCTATACCATACCTTTGCTTGGCCCATGAGTGTCATAGGAAAAAGCTTAAGTCTTTGCCACCCATTATCAATGTTATTCCATACACAAGCATCATAGAAGGCTTGTAAATGATGTTGAGAATTTAGGAAAGTTGTTTAAATCAAGCCTAGCTTTCTTTGCGATGCCTGTAGGATATTTTGTAATCCAAAATTTTTTGTAACCCAAAATTTTTTGTAACCTTCATTAGCTTTCGATTAATCAAAATTTTTTTGAATCCTGATTCTTCTACAGGTTTATCACAAAAAAGATCGCGAACAATGGATGCCCTGGAATAGGACATGAATCTGGCTATAGATTTGTATCTTGTGAACTAACTAGTTAAAAATGATCCTTTTGGTTCTATAGAGGCATTCCTTGATGAATGTTTTTTTTAGGACCAAATGCAAAGTGGATAAACTTTGCTGCAATCTCTCTTTGTGTCAACAATAGTTTTTAGAAGCCAATTCTTAATGTGGTGCACTCAAGTAGCAACTCCATGATGCTCAAGCCTCCATTCCCATTTTTGACGATTCTGCGATCCCTGATGTTTTGCAAGAAATGATCTAGATAGCGACAAGAGGTTTTTGAAAATACCTCTATGTAGTAGACCATGCTTGTCGAACCAAGGAACGGATTGAGAAGCTTTATTCCGAGAAGCTGCTTGTTCACAGCCTTCAAATTTTAACCCCTAAGCTTAAAGCCTCTTCCCAAGGTGATGTGAGCCTCCAACAAGAATTTTTGGCACTTCAACACAAACACAATTTTAAGCTTTAAGAGGATCTTTGTGTTGAAATCATTTCAACTGATGCACCATCAAAAAGTGGAATCTTTCCCTATGATGCTATGTAAAAATTGGTGAAATGCATCTTTTACATTCAATAACCTACTCCATAAAACTAAAAAAGGCATTCATCAAACGTTTGCAATTTGACATTCGTGCACAGCAGAGGAGCTTTGCAAGAATGCAATATCTACCATCAACGATCAAGGAAATCTGCAAAGAAATGATGCATTAAAAGTGGTATGCAACCTTTCAAAAATTTGGGGAATGGATCAAAGATTGTGGCGTCATTCCCTCAAATTTTTCCGTGGGATGAAATGGCGAGTAAAGGCAAAACCAGCAGGCATCAAGTTCTCAACTTGACCCCAATCGCTGTAAGAACCTTAGTCTTCTCGATGGCAGAAATAGCAAAAACAGTCCAAAAAAATTAGAGAAATCAGAAAAATTAGCAGTAGTTTTTTTTTCCAAAAAAAAAACGGCGGCAATAGCAGTAGTCAAACCCTAATCGCGGTGTTAGATCTGCTAATCGTGGTGGCAGATCTACCAATTGTGGCCATTCTCCTGGCAACGGCGGTGGTTCTTTTGACCCTGGTTCACGTCAGGGTTTTAGCCCCAATTCGCAGTAGGGTTTTGGCCTCAATTTGCAGCAGGGTTTTGGCCTCAATTTGCAGCAGGGTTTTGGCCCTAATTCACAGCAGGGTTTCGGGTTTCAAAGTTTTGCAGCTTTTTTAGATGCATCTAGTGCGCGTGGCTTCCAACACGGCTTCTGAGGGGGTGTGCAAGATGGCCATGGAGGTTTTCGCAGCCATCAAGGTGGATCCATTGGCGCTTATGGTGTGGGATTTGGTGATTGTGATGCACGATTTCTGGATCCGGGCAACGCGCGATTTTAGGATCAGGGCACGTGATTTCACGATCAGGACAGAAGGCAGGCTTTTGACCCTTCGTAGTTGTCTGGCCTGTGACCTGCTTGTGGCGACAACATGCGTTTTAATGTGTGAACAAATGATCATTCGCCTGCGCATGGAGAAGTTCAGTCATCTTTGCATTCTTTCTTATGTTTCGACCATGGCCGCAGCAGCAACGCTTAATAGGCTTCCTCCAACAGCGACGACAGCGCTCAGATTGGCGATGGCATTTAGATCGACGGCGGTGCTCAGATCGGCAGCAGCATTGAGGGTAGCAATGGTGGCAAGATGGTTTTCAGATCGGATGGCAATTTTTAGAGGGTTTTCAGATCTGACCATAATTTTCAGGGGCTTCATAATTCTCTGTTGGGTGACATTGGTTCAAACATTTGTTTTAGTTCTGTAAATGATGATGTACATTTAGGAGGGTTTAATAATGATTTAAACTCAAAGAGCCTAGCCTGAACCAATTAGCCATGGGTTGGGCCCCACTCTCAAAATTAAATTTAAAATTTAATTTTAAATATAAATCCTTTCATCACATCTAATGCCCATCCACCCCCAGCCACTCCCTTTACAACAACTTTGAACTCCATTCAAGTTGCCTATGGGCCATCATTTTTTGAGTTTGCCTAAAACAACCCTCCACCAAATCCTCCATCGAAGTTTACACCACATATCCATAACTCATCACGATCATGTTTAAGTTTTTAGTTGCCTACCATCAACCAGACTTCATACCCTTGCTTTTTGTGTGTAAAATAGTTCATGAAATCGAAAATCACATCTTTAAGTTCACGATTCATAACTTTTCATCATGCACTCTTTCAGCAAATGAAATTAAAGTTTTGGGTTATAGACTTAAATTTATCCCACCCACTCCCCATGGATCGAATCTCAATTGTTAAAGAATTCACCACTTTTGCTAGGTTTTTTAGATTTTGAAATTTCTTCAAAAATAAACCTTAAGATATTTTTTCATTTTCACCATTTATTATGGCAACCCAAGTTGCTAAAATAAAATTTCGACGATGTAATAAGTGGAATCCTCTAATTAGCAATTTCAATTCTGAAAATTGCATTCGCAATTGCCTGTTTCCCTTGAAGCTGCACTCTCCTTTATTGATTTCAACCACAACCCTAAACCCTAAACCCTAAACCCTAAACCCTAAACCCTAAACCCTAAAAACTTCAAAAAGATACAAACATTGTCATTTGACCTACCTCCATCATTTCTGTAGTTAATATTTTGGATGTTACTTTCTTCAACGATCCTCATTTTGTTGACATTGGTATCTTTTCTACCAAGTGTTATCAAAAACTCTTGAATGCATATTAGTACATCATTTCTTCTCATGGCATTTGTTCCATCAGAAGAAAGTATTTATCATTACAAAACTCAAAAGATACTTTATCAAGAAATCATGTCTTAGTGATCTTCAACAAATTCAGTGGCAACTCTTTTGATGACTTTGTGCTTGAGAGTATCCTTCTTGCTTGCTGGTTAAATGTTTCAACCTTGTTCCTACTACTTTTCGTCGATCATTTCTGGCTAGACTTCATTAAAGTAATGATGTTCGTATTAGGAAACAGACCCCTCTCGTCTTCAAATTGGATTTCAATACTTTTATTAAATCCTTGAACGTTAGAACCCTTTTAAACTCTATACTTGATTTGCTTCACCAAAAAGATCCTACTCTCTAGAACATCATTCCAGATGTGGTCGCTTGCTAGCGAAATCCAAGAAAGCTGCGTTCACTCCTCGTTAAGAACAAATTTAAGTGCTTAGTCCCACCTCCACTTTGGTCTGAATAAGTAAGGTTAGTTAAATTTTTCATAGTCCTAAAATTTTAAATTTCTTAAGTTTGAATAATTTAAATTCAACACTTCAGCACTTGTTCTCTTGACTTTGCCTTTGTAAACTTAAGACATGCTGAAGAGGGGCGAGAATCCTAAAAACATTTTATGTTTTAATTTTACTTAGTTAATGTCAATTTGAGCTTCTTTACTTTCTGTTCTTTTTTTTGTCTCCTTTACTTTCTACTCCGTATTTTTATTAGCCGCACAAGATCAAAACAAAATTTTTTGTAACCCTAAACCCTAAGGACCCCAATCCCTAAACCTTAAACCCTAAACCCTATACTTGATCGGCTTCGCCAAAAGGATCCGACTTTCCAAAACATCATTCCAAATATGGTCAATTGCTGGTGAAACCCAAGAAAGCTGCATTCACTTCTCGTTAAAACATATGCAAGTGCTTCGTCCTACCCCAACTTCGGCTTGAATGAGTGGGGCCTAGTTGAGTTTTTCATAAGTCCCAAAATGTTAAATTTTTCAGAAGTCCCAAAATATTAAATTTTTCATAAGTTCTAAAATTTAAAATTTTTCAGAAGTCCCAAAATTTTAAATTTCTTAAGTTGGGACAATTTAAATTCAACACTTCAACACTTATGCTTTTGACTTTGCCTTTGTAAGCTTAAGACATACTAAAGAGGGATGAGAATCTTGAAAAACTTTTGTGTTTTAACTTTACTTAGTTAATGTTAATTTGAGCTTTTTTAGTTTCTATTTTTTTTCCTCCTTTGCTTTCTACTTCATACTTCTGTTAGCCACAAAAGATCAAAATAAAATTTTTTGTAACTCAAAATTTCTTGTCTATCTTGCTACCTAACAGAAATGAACCTTGCAGGTTAGCTTTCATTAGCTTTTGATCAATCAACTCATGCAAGTTCCTAGCATGAGTTGAATCCTGATCCTTCTGCAAGTTTATCATGGAAAAGATTGCAAACACTAGATGCCCTGAAATAAGACATGAATGTTCATGTCTTGTGAACTAATCAGTTGAAGATGATCCTTTTGGTTCTACAAAGGCATTCCTTTATACCTTTTTCAAGACTAAACATGAAGTGGATGAACTTCGCTCCAGTTTGTCTTTATGTGAACAACAGCTTTCAGAAGCCAACTCTCAATGTGTTGTGCTTAAGTAGCATCTCCATGAGGCTTAAGTCTCTATTCCCATTTTTGATGATTCTATGATCCTTAATGTTTTGTAGGAAATGATTCACACAGTAGCTAGAGATTTTCAGAAACACCTCTATGTAGCAGACCACGCTCATTGGACCAAGGAACGGATTGAGCAACTTCATTCCGAAAAGTTACACAGCCTTTGAATTTTGGCCCCTAGACTTAAAGCCTCTTTTTCAGAAGGTGATGTCAACCTTCAAGACGCCTATCTTTGTGCTGAAATCATTTTAGCTTATGCACACTGACAAAAGGTGGAATCTTTCCCCCATGATGTTATACAAAAACTGGTGGAATGCATCTCTTGCATTCAAGAGCTTGCTCCATTTTAGTAGGCTCTTTTGTAGGCTTGTATCAAAAACCTAGATGAGGCATTCATCAACGAACGTCCGCAATTTGATATTCATGTTGATGCTAAAAAAAAAAGCAGATGAGCAAAAAAAATAGAGGAGCAACACAAGAATGCAATATCTACTGCCGAAATTGCAAAGAAACAGTTCATCAAGAGTGGGATGCAACGTTCCAAAAATTTGGGAATGACTCAAAGATTGTGGCATCATTCCCCCAAATTTTTCCATGCGGTGAGATGGCTAGAAAAGGCAAAATCGTAGCTCTTAGCAGCAAGCATCAAGTTCTCAACATGACCCTAATCCGCTGCAACAACCTTAGTGTTCTTGGTGGCAGAAATGACAAAAACAACCGTAGAAAAACCAGTGGTAAAAACAACCATAGAAAAACCAGCGGCAACTAAACCCTACTCCACAGGTGGGTGATCATAGTGTCAGATCTACTAATCATAGCCATTCTCCTGACAACGGTGGTGGTTCTTCTAACACTGGTTTGTGTCAGGGTTTTAGCCCCAATTCGTAGTAGGGTTTTAGCCCTAATTCATTGCAGGGTTTTGGCCCTAATTCACAAAAAGATTTTGGGTTTCAAAGTTTTGTAGCATTCCCAAGTGCATCTCGGGTGCACGGCTTTGAGCTTGATTTTTGTCGATGCACACGCAGTGATCAAGGTAATCTTCACGATGACCGAGGCGGATCACAAGGTGCTCGCGATGTGTGATTTGATGCTTACGGTGCACGGTCTGCAGATCGGAGTGACAGTGCACAATTTTAGGATCAGGGCGACGGCATGCGATTTCTGGATCGAGGCAGCCTACAAAACTTTGGCGACAGGTGCGGTGTGCATGGAGCTTGGAGTAGCATTCGCAGCACATGCAGTGCGTTGTGCAAAACAATGTGCAAATCATTGCGTAGGCATCATTTTCGGTGCCACGCGATTTGAAAACAACGCGTGAACAAATGATCGGCCGCCTGCACATGGAGAAGTTCAATCGTCTACAGGTTTCGTTCTTGGTCGTAGCAGCATCGCATATCAGGCTCCCTCCAACAATAATGGTAGTGCACAGATTGACGATTGCACTCAGGGTAGTGGCGTTTAGATCGACAATAGTGCTTAGATTGGCGACGACAATGGCACTTAGGGCAATGGTGTAGGCTTGTACCAAAAAACTAGATGAGGCATTCATTCAACGAACGTGGCGCTTCCCTTAAAGTTGCTCTCTCCTTTATTGATTTCAACAATGAGCAACCTCTTTTCCGTTATCTTCTTGGAGCATTTTGAAAACTTCAAAAAGATATAAACATTGTCATTTAACCAGCGAACAAAAATCTTGGAGTTTGTATTCTGGATTCCTCATAGTATCTTAAAGAAGCAACTGGGCAACTTTTCAATTTGAATATTTATTTGTGCGTGGATTTTGTTCCATGGGATGATCTTCGTCGTTAATTTTTTTCTATCATCAACTATTTGTCATAGGTTTTTAAGGATTCATTGCTTCAATTCAAGGCTCCCAAACCTTGTAATTTTTATTTAATCCCTAAAATTCATAAACCTATAATGGTTGGCCACCCAATTTGCTCCTACCTAGGTTATGTGCTTAAACCCGCCTCTTGCCTTCTCCACTATTTGTTGTTTTCCATCCTTTGTTCCCAACCATATCATCTGTAAGATTCATCTGCCCGGATCTGTGATCTCCATTCAAAAGTTCTACCTGTTTATGTACTTTGTTTACATTCAATGTAGAATCTCTTTACCTCAGCATTCCCACCGATCATGGCATTACTACCTTTAAAGATATGGTTGGAACATATTTTTCTACAAACCTATTCCCCTTGCAAGATCTCTACAGCAACACCATTCTAGAGCTCGCTTCATTAGTGCTTCATGAGCACTACTTAAAACTCAATGGAGTACAATTTAAACAGATCAGAGGCATCGTAATGGGTAGCAACATTGCCATTATTTACATATGTCTATTTTCGTGCCATCTTGAAAAACAAGTTTTCAGTACTCCCGATTCAGAAAATCTTTTGTATTTCAAAAGATTCATTGATGATGCTTTTGGCATCTGTAGTGGTTTTGAAAATCCTCTTTCTCTCCTACTCTCCGGATATGGTAATGTTTATCCATTAATCAACATTACCCCCACCATTTTTAATTCTATAGTTAATATTTTGGATGTTTCTTTCTTCAAGGATCCTCATTTTGTCGACACCGGTATCCTTTCTACCAAGTGTTATAAAAAACCCTTGAATGCATACTAGTACATCCTTTTCTCCTCATGGCATCTGTTCCATCAAAAGAAAGCATTCTTCATTGCAAAACTCAAAAAAATACCTCATCAAAGAATTATGTCTTGGCAATCTTTAACAAATTTGGCGGCAACTCTTTCAACAACTTTGTGCTCGAGGGTATCCTTCTCACTTGTTGGTTAAATGTTTCAACCTTGTTCTTGCTACTTCTCATTGATCAGTTTTGGCTAGACTTTAACAGAGTAATGACCTTCATGTTAGGAAACGAACATTTCTCATCTTCAAATTGGATTTCAGTACTTTTACTAAATCATTGAACGTGAGGACCCTCATAAACCCTATACTTGATTGGCTTTGCCAAAAAGATTTAACTATTTAGAACATCATTCCAGATGTGCTTGCTCAAAGACCACTAATTTTGGCCTAGCACTTTTAGACAAGAATTAAGCTAAGTCATGCTGCTGCCTAACATGAGTATAGCATGACCAAACTTGGAGGACTCTGAAACAACTCTAGATGGCCCATGATTCAATAGGCAAGGTCCTCTCGGGGCCCACAAGCAACTGCACCAACTTTCAGTATCCAGAATCAAAAGTTTCAGGTTCAAAATGTTTGGTTTTGGCTAAGTACACTTTGGTTACTTTTTCAGACGTTGCACAGCGTAAGGATCAGCGTCACCAACTTTTGGAGCCTCGAAATTGAGTCAAAATAGGCCAAAATTGAGCACAAGGACCCCCCATGACCTTCACCAAGGTCCCCAGCAAGTCCCAGCCTCCAGAAAATCAAGATTTGGGCCTCAAATATGTCATTTTGACTTGGTGACACTGGGGTTACTTTTTCAGACGTTGCACAGCGTAAGGATCAACGTCACCAACTTTTAGAGCCCCAAAACTGAGCCAAAATAACTTAATTTCAAGGGTGTAAGTTGTCCTCAGGGTCCACTATTGATAACTATGGGTCACAGCCTTCAGAAATTCCAGATTTGAGCTCAAAATTGCAACTTTTGGAGGTTACATTGTAGGTCACACTGTAGGTCACGCTTGGCAGTCAAATTTCTCTTGTTATACATTTCATTATAAATCCCCATTTGTGGGCATGTCAAGCCCTCATGGTCTAAATTAAATGTACTTTCATGGGGTTGAATAACCCATCAATTGTAAAATGCAATGTACCTGGTCAAGAATGTAGCTTGCCAATACACATCCAACTCGTGCACAACTGTCCAACACAGATACATTGAACTTAGTCAAAGAATGTAACTATCTAGCACACATCCAACCTGTGCCACCTATCCATGGGACACATGTCGCTAGATCTGCTTTCCTCTCATCTCACAACCATTAATTCCATTCTTGAGTTTCGTGCCTGAGCCTGGCCCAACCCTATAAATACCCTATCAATTCACATAAACCAGGAGGCAAAAAAGATTAGGGAGGCAAAAATTAGAGAGATTGGCAATTCTGAGAGAGCACAGAACCTGCAATCCTTGGATGCTCGGCACACTTGACTCCTGGCATCCAAGCATTTCTCACCTCCATCATCACATCATCACATCGTTGCGTCATATCATCTCGGGGCTAGGCGTTTCACTTGCCATCCACACGTGTGCAACTACGCTTTGACCGGTGCACATTTTTTTAAAAATAATATAATACAATTTCATTATTGCCTTCCATTTACATTATTTACTTCGGTTTATGCTTTGTTTACAATATAGCTCTATTTACACTTTATTTATAATTCAGTATGCTCTGTTTACATTTTGTGTCACTGTTTGCATTCCATTTACACCGTTTACGATAACCCCACCTGATGAGTGGCGAGGTACCCCTACACTCAATCATACGAAACGAGCATAGCATGCACGATCCGGTCGAACTCCACAGACTAAATGCCTAAACACCCCATGGAACACTTGGGGTTAATCATTCGTTGTCTTCCTAGACTTACTTGTTGTTGTCACGGTGTATGGTTAAGTAAGTCCGAGGTATATGATTTTCTTGGTCTTTTTTGGTTTATCTCCTATGCTAGAGTGTGAAGGGTTGAGAGAACTAACTACTCTAACTAAGGACCTAAGTCTATATTAACTAGCATCAACATCTGTTCCCACTTACCGTACACA
>MNCI01013895.1:116164-133227 GCA_015680685.1 Gnetum montanum | reverse complement strand
TATCCATGTACTGCAAGGTTTATCCACAAAGCTCGTCTTTATTGCCGTACACAACTTGCGTTCAGGTACAAAGCTGCTTGAATAAAGAACTGTTCACTTGGGGGACTCCTACTGTGGGCACATGGAAAATATTCTATCTCTGGGGTGATCAATCCGCTAGAGCTTCGCTACTTCTGACCTGCATATGAAAATGAGGGGAGTGCCGCCTCTTATTTATAGATTTGGCGGTGGACCGCGATATCGCGTACGTGATATCGCAAGGGACGACACAATATTGCATACGTGATATCGCAAGGGATGCGATATCGTGGCGGTTGCGATATCACGTACGCGATATCGTGGCTTGTGCATATCGCGTCTCATCATACCCCCATGACTGAATGAAAACTCATCCTTGAGTTCCTTACAATAATATCGGGAAGGTATGGAATTATTGAGGGGAATGGAACTAATGGGATGACATGTGAACGGATCATCATTACAAGACTTTACAAAATTGGTGTTCATGACAACAAGGGTGAACACCTTATTACAATGACATCAGGCCTTTGTTGGCAACTGAGAGAGAAAGAGAGCGATAGAAAGAAGTGTCACTGCTACCAATGCCAAGATTACGCTTTTCATTGTCCATCCATAAGCGCGCCATCGATCTTGCTCCTTGCATAGCTGCTTCAACGCTGTTTCATTCCAAGTGTTTGCTCCAGATCCATTCCGTTGTTGTATGATTGCCATCTACACACACAACACAATCATATATTAGCAAGGGTAATTGAATCATCATGTAATTAATACCTTGCTTCAGTGTAGGTCCATTGGCGAGGTTTTGGTATGGCTAATATGGATCAAGAAAGATGTTACTGATGACTACCGAAGGTGTAGGGATTAGGAAGAAAATAAAAAATTTTGGGGCTAGGAGAAAATTGAAAAAAAGCGAGCCCCGTATCCCCATAACTAATCACGNATTAGTTAACTTCTTTTCCTTAACATTTTGCAATTAATTATTATTTTGTTCATTACCATCTGGACATCTACTTCATTGATGTTTTCAGTTGTTCTTTNAGATAAAAAAAAGAACAACTGAAAACATCAATGAAGTAGATGTCCAGATGGTAATGAACAAAATAATAATTAATTGCAAAATGTTAAGGAAAAGAAGTTAACTAATGCTCCAAATAGGAATGTCAGTGGGTCCTCCCCAAAGCAGGTGCATGCCGTTAATGCCCTGACAGACCCACATTCAAAGAGTCTGTAGGCTCTAGGAATGCCGTTTGGAACAAGAGTTAAAGTCTTAACCACAAGAATTTACCGAAAAAAAAACAATGCATCAATTAAAATATATACACTAATGATATAACCAGCAATGAGATGAACAATGGAGAGAAGGATGAAGAGAAGAGAAATGGAATGGAATCCCAAGAACAAGGTGGTGTACAGCCCCTTGTGTGTTTCATGGTTAATGTGACTTGGCAAGTCTCATTCCAACTCCGGCCTCAAATCAACCACTTCTAGTGACTTCACATCAATGCATTTGGTTAAACCATCCACATGGATAACGAGGATGCATCTTCAAAGAACCACCACCATTCCGATGAAACAAAGGAAACAATGGGAAGCGAGAAGGGCCTTAGTTAGAGGGAACACTTTTGGTTCCATAACCAGTGCTTGGAGCCCAATTGTTATTTTGTCTAAGGGGTGTGCTTTGAATTCTCACTTGGTATTTTTTTTTTTGTGTTTTGTGTTTTTATGCGTGAGAACCACACCATGCAAAGACTTCTTATTTTTATTGGCTCAGCTTCCGATAATTGGGTAACATCGTAACGGTAAGAAAACTCAAGAAGAAACATCTAAGCAACCAAGAGAATGACCAACATAAAAGCATCAAGTTCCCTTGAAGTCACATCCTTTGCAATCCTTGAGTCCTTCCTTAGTTTGAGAAATACCCAGTCACCGATTCGTTAAAGTTCTTATTAGAAGAGAACTGTGCATTTCCAAGCCAAGAGGAACCGATCTCATTTCCTGCCATATCAAAAGAAACATAGCTTAGTATCAACATTGTGACTTAAAGGTAAAAACCAAACATTAGCAATCAATATGAAAACAGTTCATACCATCAGTTCGAACACTTATTATAGGACAAACTTACAGGGTGGATACACACACACACTCACACAAAAAATGGAAAAAGTATAACGATGGTGTAAAACAAAAATTAGAAAAGTTAAATAACGTTGTAAAACAAAAATGTGTAAAAAAAAAACTTTGTAAAACAAAAATGTGTAAAAAAAAATTGAAAAAGAACTGAGGGCCCCATATGGTTAGCATAGGTGGACATCTTCCCCATGACTGAGTTGTAAGGGAGAGATCCAAAATAATGAGCGTTTATTTGAATTCCTAAGAAGTTCCCAACTTCTCCCAATTGATGATCTTAAGTTGAGGGGTGGAAGTTGGAGATGCTCACGTTCCAATGTGTCTATGCCACGGTTGTTGGCATGAGTTGTCTCCTCAGTTCGTTCCATGCATATTTGCTTGGTCCTTTGAGTGGCTGTCAACCACGGGGTGTCTACTACTAGTTATGTGGTTGCTACATACAGGCATCTTTGTTGTAGAGTTTCAAGGGCACACCTACTACATGGAGGAGATGAGCATCCCTCCATGTCATCACCTGATGAATCACTGTATGTGATGCATGGAACTTTCCTCTTCTCAATCTTTCCACATATGTTTACCTTAGAGATTTCCAAGGAAAGATCGCAAATCGTAAGGCATGCATCTACTATGCTTAGCCATGCCCTTCCCATTATAATTGGGAAGTCCCTTTCATTGTTGTTCACTTCGATCACTAGAAAGTCAGCTGGGTATGACCAACCACACACAGTGGTGATGACGTCCTCCACCAATCCCAAGCGAATGGTGATGGACTGGTCCGCCAGCTCTAGTTGAATGTTGCTCTTCTTAAGTTGGGGCAGGTTCTAGGCATGATACATCTTTTGTGAAATTAAGTTGACTCCGGAACCTGAGTCAAGAAGAACCCTATGTGGTTCATTTTCGGTGATCTATAAATAGATTAAGGAACTCCCAGGGTCAGTTAGTTTCTTGGAAAGGTGGCCTACCTTGATCCAGTCAGTTACGGTATGCGTTAACATAACCGTATGCATTAGGCCCCATTGGACTAAAGGGTGCTCCGAAGTGTTAGATGGCGGAGGCGTGTACATGGCCTCAACCGCTTGTTGTTGTGAGAACTTGTCTGGGCTTTTGGTTCTGAAGTAAGGTCTTCTCTTTTTACAGTTATTAGAACCAGCAGCAGGTTGGATATTTAAAGCTCTCGCAGCTTGACGTTGTTACGGTTGAGGAGGAAGTTCCCCTTGCATTGTTGGAGCAGGAGGTGTTATGGAAACTACATGAGGTGGAAGAGGTGCGGATGGATTAGGAGGATGGTGTGGGTATGGAGTGTCTCCTGGAGGAGAAGGAGTCCTTTGGAAGTACTCCCAAGCTTGGTAGCGATGGTTGGGGGTTGCGTGACCCATAGATTCACTTGGAGAAACTGGCTGCTGCACATAATAACCGTAAGGATCGGGCTTCCGGTAAGGGTACTGATGTGTTGGCGGTGGCATTCCCCATGACTGTGGGTATTGCCACCGCTAACTTTGCTCAATAGGCTGTGGAGGTGTTCCACTTGGGTAATATGTTAAGGGTTGGTGGAACTGCCTTGGGTTACCTTGTGGATAAGGTAACCTTTGGGGTGTTTGCCATTGATTAAGTCTTGGATTTAACGCATACACCCTAGACTCCTGCAGATGTGAGATAATTGGGCAACGTCCTTTAGGATGGTCATAGTAGCAGACTTCACATCCACTATCACCGTCTATATCAGAATTCACAGCCTCATCGGAGATAGGAATTTTCCCCTTACCCTTATTATGTGCAGGGCTTAAGTTTCTCCGCTTGGTTTTGCCTTTGTCACTACTTTGTTCTACCTTAAACTCTTCTACTATTTTTAAGACTATTTCTATTCATGAGTCTAAGGAATCCCACATTTGGTCTACCTTAGCCGATACCTCGGTTGTTAACTTTTGGATCGGCACGATTTTCCGGTTCACCAACTCTTCGAGTGGTGAGTCATCCTCCTCATCACAAAATTTCACTCCCTTCTTGCGAAGGGAGGGATCGCGGTTATATTCTTCCACACTTTCCCTCTTACATAGCTCATCCTCTTCTTGCGCTACTTTTTCCAACAAACTTTCAACTTCATGGGCTCTAAGTTGGGAAAGTCTCCCTTGGGCGTAAGTCCCAAGGGTTATTCTCGTTTCATTCCTTAGCCCATCCCCGATGTGGCGAAGTTGATCCCGCTTAGCATACCCATGGCCCGGGCAACGATGTAGCAGTGTATAGTAATGGGCCATGGCAGCATCCAAGGGTTCATAAGCACCTTGTTTCCAGCCTTGGATTTGCTTATGCAAATTGGACACTCTGGAGTACGTCTGATATTTGTTGTTGAATAGTTCAAGCATCGTACTCCACCTCCTGATGGTTTCCGGTTCTAAGGACTATTACTAGCTCTCTGCTTCTTTGGTGAGTTTCCTTGGGAAAAAATTAAGCTTCTGCCACTCATTATCTATATTTTTTCAAGGCACAGGCATCATGGAATGCCTGTAAATGATGTTGAGGATCAGCATTGTATCCCCGTTCAAAGCGTGGAATATTATTTATGTCCAAATGCTTGATCCGACTGTCTTTTAAGTGCCTTGTGGGAATCCTAACTGCCTTTGTGATATCAAGCATGCTTCGGGTTGCGAGTAGGGGTTTGTCATGATCATCCTTGTCATGATGTCTGTGATGTCTTCGTGGTGGTTCCCTACTCTCCCTACGTCCTTGCCCTTGTCCTAACTCCCGACCTTCCTATCGAGGTCTTTCATCTTCTTTACTTTTACCCTCTCCGTTGTGCTCACGATGGTTGTGCCCAGATGTGGAAGGAGAGTGTGAATGGTGAGATGAAGGAGAAGAGGAAGGGGATCCATCACCATGGTGATGTTTCTTACCTTCTCTTCTGCTACTTCAGCCTCGATTGTTGTGATGATTAAAGTGTCCATCCTTAGTGTGAGTGGTTGTTCCTGCCGTGAACAGTTGGTGTTCATGGGGATCAGAGCCTGTAGCATGTACAGTTGATCGAAGGCTTTGATGCCTAACCTCTTCACCATTGTGAGAAGGAGGAACATCATTTCCTAAGAAACCCGTTATGAGGGGTTCCTCATCTTCTATTTCACTAAGGACATGGGGGACCTTGCCCTTCAACAATGAGGGTTGGTTCTCCTGCCTTTCGTCCCTCATATGTTGCAAAGTGGTGGGATGATAATCCCTTATATCATATTCTCCAGCAATGTAGTCAGTGAATAAGTCCTGCATGCCAATCTGTGCTAAGGCATGGACGAGCATGCTCGGAACAGATCTATCTGGTGGTAAAACTATGTTACCAAACAAATCTCTCCAGCGCAACTGTTCATCTTGGTGGAGGATAAAAGTGTAATCAAGAATATACTCATCGGGATGAGTATAAACTATCTTATACTGTTTAGGACTTGGCTGGTTTAGGTTATGTGTATGTTGCTGACTGTCTTCCGTGTTATCCTTAGGTGAGTTAACCTTATGAGAAGAAGCCATTTTATTGGTGTGCTGTTCACTGTTATATATGTTCTTATTTAACTAATTAACCCAAAGGTTCGTTAAAGCTCACAATTATGTGAAAGATTTTCTAATGTTCTAATTGGTGTACAAACACTTAGTCCCTAGCAACGACGCCTATGATGAGTGGCGAGGTACCCCTACACTCAACCATACGAAACGAGCGTAGCACGTGCGATCCGGTTGAACTCCACAGACTAAATGCCTAAACGTCCCATGGAACACTTGGGGGTCAATCATTCGTTGTCTTCCTAGACTTACTTGTTGTTGTCACGGTGTATGGTTAAGTAACTCCAAGGTATATGATTTTTTTGGTCTTTTCTGGTTTATCTTCTATGCTAGAGGGTGAAGGGTTGAGAGAACTAACTACTCCAACTAAGGACCTAAGTCTATATTAACTAGCGTCAACATCCGTTCCCACTTACCGTACACACCTTGAACTATGCAACTGTGGCTACCAAACGCTAATCGTTACTGGGATTACCACACATAACGCACGTGCTCGAAGCGGTCGTACTGAGGCACCTAACTAGCCTAAGTGTGACGAGCAGCCGATTCCTTGACTAGCTGTACACATTTGTAGATGCTTGTAATCAAGCCGTACTCATCCCACATTCTAGGAGATAAGGGTGAGAGAATTTAATCGCGATGAGTAGCTGATTCCTTGGTTAGCCGTACACATTCTTCAATGCTTGTAACTAAGTCGTACTCATGCCACGCTACTGGGAAAGCAATAAATAACATTAAATAAACCTATCCATGTACTACAAGGTTTATCCACAAAGCTCGTCTTTATTGCCGTACACAACTTGCGTTCAGGTACAAAGCTATTTGAATAAAGAACCATTCACTTGGGGGACTCCTACTGCGGGCACATGGAAAATATTCTATCTCTAGGGTGATCAATCCACTAGAGCTTTGCTACTTCTAACCTCCATATGAAAATGAGGGGAGTGCAGCCTCTTATTTATAGATTTGGTGACGGACCGCGATATCGTATACGCGATATCGCAGGGGACGACACGATATCGTGTATGCGATATCGCGTACGCGATGTCGCAGGGGACGACGGGATATCGTGTATGCGATATCGCAAGGGATGTAATATCGTAGTGGTCGTGATATCGCGTACGTGATATCGCGGCTTGTGCATATCGCGTCTCATCACCAGCGCTAGCCGTAGCTTACGCTCGGGGAAGTCCTTGGTTGATTTGCGTGTAGACCATCCAAGGCACTATGCCTTCGTTTACTTTTCTAGCTTGCCCTCAAGTGAAGGTAGGGTTAGCTGTGGCTGCTCGACGATCTCTCGGTGTTTGTTCCCCTTCTAGCCTTACACTGACGATTTAGGTTAGTACAGTTTTTGGTGCTAGAAGGAGGGTCTACTCACTTGTTGTTATTGGTTAAAACGTCACTACCTGTCAAAACTCATCCATCTTGCCCATTTGAGTCTCCTCATCCCTATTGATCACACTAAGCTCTTCCCTGTTAGTCACACTAAGCTTGTGTCACGCCACGCTACAACTGTTTGCAATCCAACTCCATTCTTCTACCCCAGTCCACTCACGTTTATCATGGAATCCTCTCAAGTCAACCTAGTAACACTACCAATTGTTGACTTTGGGGCCGAAGCTTCAAACCCTGTGACTGCTTTGGAATCCATAATCATCATTGAACACATAAATCCTCAAGGCCCTACATGCTAATCCCTCAGGCTACAAGGCAAAGGCCCTATTCACGCGACTCTTACACCCGAACAATATAACTTTATCTGCGTCAAAATCCAAGCCAACCTACCCATTGATCGTGTAGAGAGGGAAGCTAAGCGAGAATATGAATTTATCCACAAAGGAGGACGTGAGTTTATCCCTTCAGCATTTGACATAATCCCATTGTCTAAAAACCATCATAAACTCATATCCCAGCTTCTTATGGCTAGGAGTCAAGCCTTACTACTACCTCCCATAGAGCCTCAAGATGAAGAAGATGACTTTGCAGCCCAATCTGAACATGGTGAATCATACCATACCATTAGCCCCCATGCCCACACAAACCCATTATTCCATCCTTTCCTAGAAGAAACTATGTTTCCTTCTTCATCCACAAACACTTGAGCACATGTTCCCCATTCTATTCCTATCTTCTCCATGCTCAAAAACATTCACTTTGATGCATCCACTTCTATCATTCCTCCACCAATACAATACCAACAACTCCCCTAAACCAACGCAGGGTCGATCTTCCAACCTCAAGTAATTGAAATGCCATTAGTCATACCAGTTTCTACATCCACCCATTACATACCCTAGGTGCAGATTCATAGGGCACCATTGATTACTCCAACCCAACATGTTCACAATGTTACTTCAGAACTTATGGTCGGGCAGTGGATTCCACCAGCTATAGTCTCAGTCCAAAATACCATCCCACCACAACCAACATCAACCCAACAACCTCCCTTTCCGATGCAACAATTAAACCATTATCATCCATAATCTGTGTAATCCACCGGTTTGCCTACTGCCCAAGAATGGACAAACACACACAAAATGATGCACTCATTGGTAGAAGAATTGAAATGCCTTAAAATTGTGAACATGAAGGAAGTCAAAGTACTAGATTTCTATCAAGTTGACCTAATTGACCCCTCAGTTCCACCCTTGACCTTGCCAAAAGGAGTCTCATTACCTCAACTGACCAAGTACAATGGAGAAGGGGACCCAAATGCCCACCTAGTGACATTTAGAACTGAAAGTGTTTTACTTCAAGCATGGCCCCATGTAATTTTGCGAGTGTTTCTAATGTCCTTAATCAGAAAAGCCTTAGACTGGTACCGATCTTTACCCTGTAGCTCTATATCTTCTTTGGAGGATTTGTTGCACCAATTTGTCACTCGTTTCAAATACAATCTAAAACCTGAAGCCATGTTAGATAGCTTGATTCAAGTTAAACAAGCACCATTAGAGCTAGCATAGAAATTTATCCAAAGGTGGAGTGTAGCCTTAAACGAACTTCACGAACCTATCCCTGAAACATATTTACTCACCATCCTTAAGTCGACTGTGAGTGACTTTATTAAGTCAAAACTTTACTACCTGAAAGCTCGCACATTGAGCCAAGCATTCGTGCAAATCAAAGACATAGAAGAAGCGGCACAAACAAGTAATGACCTAGCCTACTCAACCTTTAGGAGCCAACACATGAGGAAAGATAAATCCAAGACAACGGTAGCAGCAGTGGCTGAGGGAAAAAAACCTACTATCCCAAACAACTATGAAAGAACCACATCCACTCATACACCTGAAAATTCCTCAAATAGAAACAACAACACAGGTCATACCCATACCTTCGAAAGAAAAGACCCTACTCAATACACACCATTGTCCATGAAGCCTTCACAAACTTGATCAACTTCTAAAGGCTGGGCTAATCCAACACAAACAAATGTCTCCTGTGACCTTGCAAAGAAATGATCGCTTTTGCAAATTGGCCAAAAATCTAGCCTTAGCAATAGCCAATGAACCTTCCATTCCAAAAGCTTTAGGTTGGATAGGTTTTCTGAATATCACCAATGGTGTGGTCATTGGACTGATTACTGCTTTGCATTGAAACAAGAAATACAACACATGATAGATAGGGATGAAGTAGTGTTCGACGAGACAAACCCGGTAAGACCCCAAAACCAATCCATGGGGGTCTACAAGGATCCTTTCAATACCAATACCAATGATGCCCCATATGTGATTAATACTATCCATGTGGAAAACAGATAAGACATTCCTCGAAAGCCTTTTGTGATTCGTAGGCATTCAAAAAACACACCTACCCCAATATATCCTCAAACCCCTTTTACCATGCGCACGTCCCCCACACCATCAAAACCATTCATCATCCACATACCTCCTTCAGTTGCCACCACAACAAACATACCATCTGAAACCAAACCCATTCCCTTTATGGTACGGATTCCAAAACACCTTGGTGTACAACCCGCCTTCACTTCTCAATGACCTTTGCGAGAGCATCTTGTCGATAGGCTAATAAGAGAGTGCTTGGAAAGAGAAAAAAGAGTGTGCATGGAGAGAGAAAAATGTGGACACAAATTAGGACTACCAAAGCCTACACCACTAAACACTGTTCCCATGAGTCCGTCCGTTAATGATCTTAGTACAAGTCATCAAAACAAAGATGAAGTCGTGAGTCATATCCCAAACCCAGCATGCTCAGCTACTAACGTGAAACCCCCTCCATGAGAGATATGAATGATGGATCAAATGGACCAAATCTCTACAGATAAGAATGTCCCAAATAATAAAGACCTAGCAAATGCGTTGACCCAGGTCACACAAGCCTTAAAACAAAAGAATACTTCTTTAAGTTTATATGACCTAGTAATGACTTCACCAGTACATCGAGAGGCTCTCATACGGATGCTAACTTCAATTCTTGTTAGTGAGGATCTTCCTGCAGATGAACCATCCATTTATACAATATTATCCCCACTACTTCAAGAATCGAAGACCACATCCTTAGAGTTCCGTGTTAAGGACATTAAGCTAGATGAGAAAACAAGGGAAATCACCATGGCCCCTATGTTCATAACAATATAGGTTGATCATTTCAAAATACATAGGGTGCATGTCGATGATGGTGTAGCAACAAATGTAATACCTTTTTCCATCATTGAAAAATTGGGACTCACTAAACAAGTACAACCCACAACAACCTCTTTCTTAATATTTTTCAGTGGTTCTCGTGTGGGAGTGAAAGGCATGGTTATCTCATGGTTACCTTAGATTTCATAGTTGGTGACCAATTCCCTACATCAGCTAAATTCATAGTGGTTAATGAAATGCTAGGGTTTAATATGATCTTAGGACATCCTTGGCTAGCTCAACTTAAAGCCGTATCTTCACCAATCCATCAGGAGATCCACCTACCCTACGAGGGTGGTGAGATCATCATACATGAGGATACAATAGCATCGATCACTTCCTCATACCTTGAGGTAGGTCAAGGGTTAAAATTTAAGTTCGTTAAGCCTAAACAAGAAACCATGAACATACATCTATTAATAAACCCACCGTTGACTTACAATATGGCTAGCACTGAAGAAACACAAGAAGACATAGACATAGGAGCCATTCCTACTGATGTCCCTTGGTCAGAACTACTCTTTGATATCACCGATGAAGGGGAAGGTGAATATAAAATCATACCCATAAATCCAGCCCCACATTTTAAGCTACAAAAGATCAAGAGGCAACTCAACAACTAGAACAAATGATATGAACTGTCCGAAATGACGTTAAACTATGAACTGTCTGAAATGACGTTAAACTACGAATTGTCTAAAATGTTGTTAAACTATGAATTGTTCAAAATGATGTAAAACTATGACATGTACGGTATGATGTTAAAACTACCAACAAACATCTGCAATGACATTAAACTAGCCATAGTCAGAAATAGCTGGTTCCATTTAAAAATTCTTGAAAACATTACTACCTTTGGCCCACCATGGCATAAAACTGGTAATCCTTTCTTTAACAATAGATGAAACAGTCCATCAAGACTTTAAACTGATGTACCAAGCCCAAAATGGCTTTAGACTAGAGCCAAAAAATCATAAATTTACGAACTCTCATCATTTTACATTGAATTTTTGCTTATAGATTACAAGCTACGATTTAGATTCTTACACGGTCGTTGCTTTCTATTCCAAGTATTTACCTTACATCTTGCTTTACACTTTAGAAATTTATGTTACATTTAGTTGCATACATATACTCTAGAAAACAAGAAAAAAAATAAAAAACATAAAACTACAAAAATACATGGCCTAAAAAGACCTTAAACTAGCATACGGCCCGGAATGGCATAAAACTATCACTTTTTGCATTGCTTTTCTTTCATTCATACATTCTAACTCTATGTACAACAAGTGTTGCTTGATGTTGTTTTCTTCCTAGTTGATTTTTGCAGGATCTCGCAGGGACATGACATGACCATGCATGCAGCATCACACTTTACACAAGCAAGGTAAGCATCAGTCCACTATGACTATAAACTAGCACAAAATAGTCCTGGCATCATGACTTAAAACTGACACCACAGAGTAGTCCTGACATCATGACTTAAAACTAATACCACAAAGTAGTCCTGGATCCTAACTTAAAACTGATACCACATAGTTTTGTCCGGTATGACACTAAAATGCTACATCCATCCACCATGACATGAAACTAGCATCCAGAGTCCACTAAGACTATAAACTAGTTTTCCTCTTCACAATCTGCCATGACTATAAACTAGCAATGCATTGTCCGCCATGATGCTAAACTGGCACCGTCCAAGGGGTTATGACGTGAAACTAATCCACAACAGTCCACTAAGACTATAAACTGGTGACATCATTGACGACCAGGAAAAACTTAAAAAGATGTGTCGCTGCAATTAGCTGTTCATGTTCCATAAAGACTTGTTGCATGATTCATCTCATGGGGCCTAATGAAATTGATGCTATTTATGATTCTGTCTACTTTGAAAATTACACATGGTGACTCCATCTCCTTATTTAAAGTGTTTAGCTAACTGATTCATTTGTGGTTTTCTTGTCTTATTGGAGTTTTGTTTGCAGGATGACACTTCTGAGGCATTCGTGCATAGATGCACTTCATCATGACGACAAGGTATCACATTTTTCCTGATGCATGCAACTGGGTTAATCAATCCGTTCATAAGTACATTCCCGACTCCTGATACATTCCCTATTCCCCATCATGCTTCCTTATCCTATTCAATTACACCCCCCTTGATACATTCTACTCATCTCAAAACTCTTGATACACTGCTACACACTGTAACTCCCTAAGTAGTTGCAACGAAAAACATAGTACACAATGCATGACATAAAATGCAAGTGCTCAAACACGAGCATAGCACTAAATGCAAGCTCTTTCAAAAAGACTAAAGAGAAAAAGAAAAAGAAAATAAGAAAAGAAAAAACACAAAAGGTCAAAGAGCAAAATGCATAGAAAAGGTCTTCATGACCCTGTTGACATCACAAACAAAAGACTATTGGCCATTCTCATACAAGCCCCAGGCGAGAAGGTAATTGTCTTGAAAAATAGTTACACTTGTGTCTCAAAGAGACCATGTTGCACATCATCACGTGGCTTTGGCTATTTACAACGAGCCTCGTAAACACTCTATAAGAGTCCTATTTCTCTAAAGAATGCACTTCCTTTGTCTTGGCTCCGAGTCTGCTGAACACTGGCTATGGACAAGGACCAAAATATAGCTCATTCGCATGAGAGCACTCCTCTCCCACAATCCCAATAAAAATCATAACCCTTGATCAACTCCCAACTTCCCCCAGTTACAATCCCTTGCATCTTGAACCACATCCCCTCAATCCCATGTACTTTTGAAAATAATGCGATAATATCCAGCCAAGGGCTGATGGTTAATGTTTGGTACTTGTTTGTTCATGGTGTTTGCACTTCTTTGTTGACGCCTATCGGGTGAATTCCTCCAGACGTCAACAAAGAGAGGCCAATGAAAGACCACTAATTTTGGCCTAACACTTTTAGACAAGAATCAAGCTAAGTCATGCTGCTGCCCAACATGATTATAGCATGAACAAACTTGGAGGCCTCCGAAATAGCCCTCGATGACCCATGATTCAACAGGCAAGGTCCCCTCGAGGTCCACAAGAGACTACACCAACTTCTAGCATCTAGAATCAAAATTTTTAGGTTCAAAATGTTTGGTTTTGGCTAAGTACACTTTGGTTACTTTTTCAGACGCTGCACAGCATAAGGATCAGCATCACCAACTTTTGGAGCCCCGAAATTGAGTCAAAACAGGCTGAAATCAAGCATAAGGATCCCCATGACCTTCACCAAGGTCCCCAACAGCTCCCAGCCTCTAGAAAATCAAGATTTGGGCTTCAAATATGCCATTTTGACTTGGTGACGCTGGGGTTACTTTTTCAGACGTTGCACAGCGTAAGGATCAGCGTCACCATCTTTTAGAGCCCCAAAACTGAGCCAAAATGACTTGATTTCAAGGGTGTAAGTCGTCCTCAGGGTCCACTATTGATAACTATGGGTCCTAACCTTAAGAAATTCCAAATTTCAGCTCAAAATCGTAAGTTTTGGAGGTCACATTGTAGGTCACACTGCAAGTCACGCTGGGCAGTCAAATTTCTCTTGTTGTACATTTCATTATAAATTCTCATTTGTGGGCATGTCAAGCCCTCATGGTCTAAATTAAATGTACTTTCATGGGGTTGAATAACCCATAAATTTTAAAATGCAATGTACCTGGTCAAGAATGTAGCTTGCCAACGCACATCCAACTTGTGCACAACTATCCAACATAGATACATTGAACCTAGTCAAAGAATGCAGCTATCCAACACACATCCAACTCGTGCACAACTAAACAACACAGATACATTGAACTTGATCAAAGAATGCAACTATCTAGCACACATCCAACCTGTGCCAACTAGCCATGGGACACATGTCGCTAGATCTACTTTCCTCTCATCTCACAGTCGTTGATTCCATTCTTGAATTTCGTGCCTAAGCCTGGCCCAATCCTATAAATACCCTATCAATTCATATAAACTAGGAGGTAAAAAAGATTGGGGAGGAAAAAATTGGAGAGATTGGCAATTCTGAGAGAGGATAGAACCTGCAATCCTTGGGTGCTTGGCATACTTAACTCCTTACATCGNAGAACCTGCAATCCTTGGGTGCTTGGCATACTTAACTCCTTACATCCAAGCATTTCTCACCTCCATCATCACATCCTCACATCATTGCGTCATATCATCCTGGGGCTAGGTGTTTGACTTGCCATCCACATGTGTGCAACTACGCTTTGACCTGTGCACATTTTTTTTAAAACAATATAATACAATTTTATTATTGCCTTCCATTTACATTATTTACTTCGGTTTATGCTTTGTTTACAATATAGCTTTGTTTATGCTTTATTTATAATTCAGTATGCTCTGTTTACATTTTGTGTTGCTGTTTGCATTCCGTTTACATCCCGTTTACACCATTGACGATAACCCCAGCGCCAGCCATAGGCTATGCTCGGGGAAGTCCTTGGTTGATTTTCATGCAAAGCATCCAAGGCACTCTACCTTCGTTTACTTTTCCAGCTTGCCCTCGGGTGAAGGCAGGGTCAGTTGTGGCTGCCTGACGATCTTTCAGTGTCTGTTTTCCTTCAAGCCTCACACCAACGATTTAGGTCAGTACACTCGCTTACTGGTGAAATCCAAGAAAGCTACGTTCACTCCTCATTAAGAAAAAATTCAAGTGCTTTGTCCCATCTCTACTTTGGCCTGAATGAGTGGGGCCTAGTTAAATTTTTCATAAGTTCCAAAATTTTAAATTTCTTAAGTTGGAACAATTTAAATTCAACACTTTTGCACTTGTGCTCTTGAATTTGCCTTTCTAAGCTTAACACATGTTGAAAAGGGGTGAGATTCCCCAAAAATGTTTTGTGTTTTAGCTTTACTTAGTTATTGTCAATTTGAACTTCTTTAGTTTGTATTCTTTTTTTCCTTCTTTGCTTTCTACTTCATACTTCTATTAGCCACACAAGATCAAAACCAAATTTTTTGTAACCCAAAACTTGTTGTAACCAAAACATTTTTGTAATCCAAAATTTTTTATAACCATGAACCCTAAAACTCCTTATGGTCATTAGTGCCACCCATTATCAATGTTATTCCATACACGAGCATCATGGTTGGCTTGTAAATGATGTTGCGGATATAAATCATAGCCTCCTGAGAACTTAGGAAAGTTATTTAAATCAAGCCTAGGTAGATGGCTTTTCTTACGATGCCTATGGGATATCTGAATGGCCTCTATTATATGCATTAGGCTCTTACTAGCCAGTAGGGGTTCATCATCACTAAGTAGGTTGTGAGTTTGTGAGTTGGGATGATGTTGTCTTTGTTCATGTTGGCATTCCTAATTTTGCTTATGGGTTCAATTATTATTTCTCCATTGACCCCTTGAGGAATAGTCATCCATGTCACGACCTAATGTTGAAAGAGTAGAGGAAGAGAGAGAACTGGAAGACTCATCATGACTTTTGTAAGTCTCCCAATCATCCCTTGATGTGCTCATGCTACCCACTGAGAAGGTCCTAGGCCTTACGAGCCCCCTCGTTCTATGGGATGTCCTATCCTTACTAGAAGTGTTTGAGTTGGATGATAAGAGTCCTTGAGTATTGTTAGGGTGTCCATGAACATATGAAATAAATGCATAAGATTGAGTAATCCAAACTTCTTCTTCATCATAAATTACATTGGTTCTTCAATGAATTACCTTGCTAGATGTTGCATTATCGTTATCCTATGAGAGAGACATTGTCATGAATTGTGTGTAACTCAATTAAATTTAATTTCTTTTGTTTGAAGGATATATCATTAATACCTTGTTACAATTATCTTATATGATATAACTAATCTAGATAATTAGCACTGTCCCTAGTATTAGTACCAATGATGAGTGATGAGGTACCCCTATGCTCAACCATACGAATATGAGCGTGTATGTGCGATTCAGTCGAATTCCGTGAATAGACTAGTTGTGGCACTTAAATAGTTATATGTTGATAGTAGTTCACTATCTTCCCACCTAGACTAGTATTTGCTTTGTCATGTATGGTTTAGTCTAGAGTGAGATGTATGATGTGGTTTCTACTACTATGCTACTCTTGAGGACAATGAGAAATAACTTGATTAAGCTAATAAGCAATAGGAGATAAAATCTAAGCTAGCCTAAGTGTGATGAGCATCCATTCTTAATCATTGGTATGCATCTTGGACTTCGTGTACTACCTTTGGGATTGCAAAGCATACATCACTTGAAACACTACTTGATATGCTACTGGGTTACCACGTAGTTACACTTAAATGTTCATGATTATGTCATACTCATTTTGCATTAGCAACAGGAATAGTAAATTGTGATAAAAGAAATATTAACTAGAAAAACAAAAATAAATAATTAAAAATGAAGTGAATGTTGCAATGATGGAGTAATCTTGATCTTTATTGTTGATTATGTGCATGTCCAAGTATGTCACACTCGAACAAAGGTTCCATACAATTACAAGCATCACACTATGGGCATGCACTTGGGGAAAGAATTGAAAACTAACAAAAAAACTCTAAACTCCTAAAACTAAACAATATTCTCCTCCCATGCACCTGAGTGCTATATTTATAGGCTAACACAAGAATCACGATATCGTATATAGGTTGCGATATTGCATACCTGATATCATGTACCCGATATTGGGGCTTAGCAAACTATAATTTAGATCGACGACGGTGCTCAGATCGGTAG
>MNCI01013895.1:73800-115588 GCA_015680685.1 Gnetum montanum | reverse complement strand
CTAAAATGAAACTCCGATGATGTAATAATTAGGATCCTCCAATTAGTAGTTTCAATCCCAAGCTTGAAAATTGCATTTGCAATTGTCTTGCTTCCCTTAAAGTTGCTCTCTCCTCTATTAATTTCAACCATGAGCAACCTCTTTTCCATCATCTTCTTGGAGCATTTTGAAAACTTCAAAAAGATACAAACATTGTCATTCAACCAGCGAACAAAAATCTTGGAGTTTGTATTCTGGATTCCTCATAGTATCTTGAAGAAGCAACTGGGCAACTCTTTGATTGGGATGTTTATTTGTGCATGGATTCTATTCCATGGGATGATCTTCGTCGTTAATTTTTTTCTATCATCAACCATTTCTCATAGGTTTTTAAGGATTCATTACTTCAATTCAAGGCTCCCAAACCTTGTAATTTTTATTTAATCCCTAAAATTCATAAACCTATAATGGTTGGCCGCCCAATTTTCTCTTACATAGGTTATGTGCTTAAACCCGCCTCTCGCCTTCTTCATTATTTGTTGTTTCCCATCCTTTGTTCCCAACCATATCATATTCAAGATTCATCTACCCTAATCCATGATCTCCATTCAAGAGTTCTACCTGTTAATGTACTTTTGTTTACATTCAATGTAGAATCTCTTTACCCCAGCATCCCCACCGATCATGACATTACTGCCCTTAAAGATATAGTTAGAACATATTTTTCTACAAACCCATTCCCCTTGCAAGATCTCTACAGCAACGTCATTTTAGAGCTCGCTTCATTAGTGCTTCATGAGCACTACTTAGAACTCAATGAAATATAATTTAAACAGATTAGAGGCACCGTAATGGGTAGTAACATTTCCGTTTTCTACGTATGTTTGTTTTCATGCAATCTTGAAAAACAAGTTTTCAGTACTCTTGATTCACAAAATCTTTTGTATTTTAAAAGATTCGTTGATGATGCATTTGGCATCTCTATTAGCTTTAAAAATTCCCTTTCTCTCCTGCTCTCTCGATATGGTAATGTTTATCTATCAATCAACATTACCCCCACCATTTCTGATTGTATAGTTAATATTTTGGATGTTACTTTCTTCAAGGATCCTCATTTTGATGACACTGATATCCTTTCTACCAAGTGTTATCAAAAAATATTTAATGCATACTAGTACATCCTTTTCTCCTCATGGCATCCATTCTATCAAAAGAAAGCATTTATCATTGCAAAACTCAAAAAGATACCTCATCGGAAAATTATGTCTTGGAAATATTTAACAAATTTGACAGCAACTCTTTCAACAACTTTGTGCTCGAGGGTATCCTTCTCACCTGTTGGTTAAATGTTTCAACCTTATTCTTACTGCTTCTAATTGATCACTTCTGGCTAGACTTTAACAAAGTAATGACCTTCATGTTAGAAAACGAACCCCTCTCATCTTCAAATTGGATTTCAGTACTTTTACTAAATCCTTGAACATGAGAACCCTCCTAAACCCCATACTTGATTAGCTTTGCCAAAAAGATCTAACTCTCTAGAACATCATTCCATATGTGCTCACTTACTGGAAAAATCTAAGAAAGCTACGTTCACTCCTCGTTAAGAACAAATTCAAGTGCTTTATCCCATCTTTACTTCGGTCTGAATAAGTGGGGCCTAGTTAAATTTTTCATAAGTTTCAAAATGTTAAATTTCTTAAGCTGGGACAATTTAAATTCAACACTTTAGCACTTGTGCTCTTGACTTTGCCTTTCTAAGGTTAAGACATATTGAAGAGGGGTGAGAATCCTCGAAAATGTTTTGTGTTTTAGCTTTACTTGGTTAATGTCAATTTGAACTTCTTTAGTTTCTATTCTTTTTTTCCTCCTTTGCTTTCTACTTCATACTTCTGTTAGTCGTACAAGATCAAAACAAAATTTTTTGTAACCCAAAATTTTTTGAAACCATGAATCCTAAAACTCCTTAAGGTCATTAGTGCCACCCATTATCAATGTTATTCCATACACGAGCATCATGGAAGGCTTGTAAATGATGTTGTAGATATAAATCATAGCCTCCTGAGAACTTAGGAAAGTTGTTTAAATCAAGCCTAGGTAGATGGCTTTCCTTACGATGCCTATGGGATATCTGAATGGCCTCTATTATATGCATTAGGCTCTTATTGGCCAGTAGCGGTTCATTATCACTAAGTAGGTTGTGAGTTTGTGAGCTGGGATGATGTTGTCTTTGTTCATGTTGGCATTCCTGATTTTGCCTATGGGTTCAATTTTTATTTCTCCATCGACCCCTTGAGGAATAGTCATCCATGTTGCAACCTAACTTTGAAAGAGTAGAGGAAGCGAGAGAACTGGAAGACTCATCATGACTTTTGTAAGTCTCCCAATCATCCCCTGATGTGCTCATGCTACCCACTGAGAAGGTCCTAGGCCTTACGAGCCCCCTCGTTCTATGGGATGTCCTATCCTCACTAGAGGTATCTGAGTTGGATGATAAGAGTCCTTAAGTATTGTTGGGGTGTCCATGAACATATGAAACAAATGCATAATATTGAGTAATCCAAACTTCTTCTTCATCATAAATTACGTTGGTTCTCCAATGAATTACCTTGCTAGATGTTGCAATATTGTTATCCTATGAGAGAGAAATTATCATGAATTGTGTGTAACTCAATTAAATTTAATTTCTTTTGTCTGAAGGATATATCATTAATACCTTGTTACAGTGATCTTATATGATATAACTAATCTAGATAACTAGCATTGTCCCTAGTAATAGCGCCAATGATGAGTGGCGAGGCACCCCTATGCTCAACCATACAAATATGAGTGTGTACGCGAGATCTGGTCAAACTCCATGAATAGACTAATTGTGACACCTAAATAGTTATACATTGATAGTAGTTCACTATCTTCCCACCTAGACTAGTATTTGCTTTGTCATGTATGGTTTAGTCCAGAGTGAGGTGTATGATCTGGTTTCTATTACTATGCTACTCTTAAGGACAATGAAAAATAGCTTGATTAAGCTAATAAGCAACAGGAGATAAAATCTATGTTAGCCTAAGTGTGATGAGCATCAATTCTTAATCATCCGTATGCATTTGGACTTCATGTACTACCTTTGGAATTGCCAAGCATACATCACTCGAAACACTACTTGATATGCTACTGGGTTACCACGTAGTTACACTTATATGTTCGTGATTATGTCATACTCATTTCACATTAGCAATAGGAATAGTAAATTATGATAAAATAAATATTAACTAGGAAAAAAAATAAATAATTAACAATTAAATAATTAAAAATGAAGTGAATGCTGCAATGATGGAGTAATCTTGATCTTTATTGTCGATTGTGTGCATGTCCAAGTATGTCACACTCGAACAAAGGTTCCATACAATTACAAGTATTACACTATGGGCATGCAGTTGGGGAAAGAATTGAAAACTAACAAAAATAATTTAAACTCCTAAAACTAAACAATATTCTCCTCCCATGCGCCTGAGTGCTATATTTATAGGCTAACACAAGAATCACGATATCGTGTATATGATATCGTATCTAGGCTACGATATCATGTACGCGATATCATGTACCCGATATTGGGGCTTGGTAAACCATAATTCATCAATATTGATTAAGTTTGTGGTATGTATTATCCTCCAAGGCTTATCCATATTTTTTAGGCATGCATATTACCTATTTCTTTAGTGTGCTAAAGTCTATACTATGCATTATATTGTCCATAGGGTGTTCTTCACATTTTGATATTATACTTATTAGTAAACAAATTTGGTTACTTTTCTCAAGTTTCCACTTGAGAATGGAATTAAACTTAGGAATCAACCATGAGCACTAAAGATAAGTTAAGGAATTGTACCTTCCAAGTTTTTTAATTCTATTGACAGTTCTTACCATTAAAGGCATATTCACACATAAAATTTCTCCGCTTTAAATTTAAGGATGATAACCTTAAATTTAAGGGTGGTAATACTTTATTAGTATTTGTAAGACCTTACTGCATGCTCTTGGATCTAAATCTTTGATTATGTTTATGTGTATGATAAACAACCAACATAATACTTCATTGGAACATAATAATTTAAGTGTTTTACGAAATTAGATGTACAACTTTTTTTTTCATTGTAGCTTAAGTGTTAGAAGAGTACCTCATATTAAATAAAATGCAAAACAAAAATTTTCATTTGGTAAATTAAATAAGCACTTTATTTTTTCTATGAGTGTAGTATGTTTTTATTGGTCCCAGTTTTATAAAATGGTGTTTTATGAATCTCAACCAACTTTTATTAATAAACCTTAATGAATATGAGAAATTTCCAAATAAGTTAAAATTTCCTATTCCAAAGTTTCTTTTGTTTTTATTAATGGGTATGGAAGATAGATGACTATATATACCCTAGGATATATAGCCAACATGAAACTTTCATAAAACTTAAAACCAAATTTATAAATTAATGTTACCCTAGTAATTTAGAGCATTTGAAATATAAGGAATTTGATTATAAATTAAAGGAATTGAAATTGAACCAACATTAAGATTATGTAAGTAATACCAAATGTTAGGTGTTTAATATTAATTCATGATTTATTGTTTATTAGAATCCACCAAATAGATAAAACATAAAACATGTGTGTAAGAACTTTAATTTTACCAAATCTCTATGAATCACTTAAAAATTTCAAGCCTTCCAAATATACTTTAATGCTAATCAAACTTAAAATAAAAATACGTTTAAGCAAAATATTCCAATTTAAAAAGTGAATGTCATATTAATAATTAGTTAGGTGTTACCTTAGTCATAAAAGCCATGGCATTAAAACCCAAGTTACAAGTTCAATTTCAATGGATAGCACTAGTTATGATTTTAAAAATTATGTACAAAGGAATTCTAAAATTGATGCATTCACTTAAGCACTTAGCATTCTCTTTGTTAAAAGCATAGATATGAAACTAAGTTTTTACTTCCATTTAACATTGTCCACTAAAGTCAAACCTAAATTGACACCCCAAAGTTAGACTACATAATACAAAATTTTGTTTTATTATTAAGGATCATCAAGTAGAGGCTCAATGCTCATCTTGCCAAGGTGAGATCTTGGGAAGGGTCATAGATGAGTGAACCCAAGTCTTATTACTTGAGAAAGAAGCACCTTACCATCACTCTAAGTGGTGGCCCCTTTTGATTAATTATTATTCTAAAAAATTATGAAGTAAATGCTTAATACCATTATAATATCTTTACAAAGTCCATACTAAGAAGGATTAATGTCAATTTGGTAGTATGTAAAACCATGCCAAATCTCATTACAAAAGAGACATGAACCACAACAAATTAGCATAGCAAACATAGGAATGCTTGGGTGGATGTTGAACATTATTAGAAGGGATAATTTGCACAATATAAATACTAGATAAAGTAGAAGAGATAACCTACACAATATAGACATTCAATAAAGTAGAAAAGATAATTTGTACAATATAGACATTAGGTAAAGACTTTGAGTGATAAACCATAGAAATAGAGTCTTAGATGTTTTGAGCATGTGCAAAGAATATCACATAACAAAGTTAGAAGAAACTAAACTTTAATACTAATCATAACCTATATGTAACCTCAAAGATACAAGTCATCACCTTTAAAATTATTATGTGATTTAGAAAATGTAAATTATACATCTTGGACAAATCTCAAAACATGAGTAGAGAAATATTGGAAAGCAACATAAAGCAAAATTAGTTGAAGTGACATTTAGTTTAGAAAGACCTATGAAAACATCCACTCTTTTTGCAAAAAACAATTACATAATTATTATGATAAATCTTAGTTCCTATTAGTATAGGATAAATCCAAAAATGTCACAAAATTGCACTAGTCACTTTGTCATTGTAAAAGCTCTTTCCTTACATTTTAAATTGCAACAAGCAAGGTAGGAGACCAATTAGGATGATGGATTCTTAGTAATATAGTTTTACATCAAGCTTGTCATAACTTTTTTCCAACTCAAATTATAAGTCTTTGTAAATTCCAATCTACAAGCCCCTATCTATTTTCAAAAACTGTTCCAACTTTTACAAGAAACTAAGCTTTGAAACTGTCATAAACTCTATGGTGTCATATGTGAGATACCTTTTAAATGGGTAAACCTTACCAATCCAATCATAAAATTGCAATAATTATTTTTGTCGAGTTAAGTTTTTCGAAGAAACTTGTTTGTTCATGCAAGTAAAAGACACATTTTCTTTAAAAGATTGGCATTCAAAACACATTAAAAAATGCCCTCTTCCACTATCTATAAACCCTCAAGGATCTATGACACTACTATTCAACCATAACCTGTTTTTAGATTATGGAAAATTAGAAGTCAAAAAAAGTATCAATTGGAATGTTATTTCTAACCTACTATGCAATATAAACATGAATTATGTGTAGTTGTATTTTTAATGATTTTGAAGAGTTTACCAATGGTAAAAAACATAAGAAACATCCCAATTTTTTTCCTTGGAAAGATATGGAATCCTAGTCTCTTGGGTTGATTTATGTCACATCAATTTTACATATTTTTCTAGTCCACTATACCATAAACTTAATGCATATTTTCTACTCTACTATCTCATGGACACATGAATTTTCTTGGATGTATTAAACATCTTAATTTCTTGTTTAAATCCATAACTTATATGTGTTTTACAGTACACCATTGATGAGTAGCAAGTATACCCTATGTCCAAACATACAAATCACTAACATTCACGAAGCGATTTGGTCAAATTATATGGACTTTAGTCCTCTAGGTACACCGGGTCTAGGAAGTGAATCTAATAAATGTGATCATTGTCTTCTCAGTTTCACTTATAAAGTGCAAGTTTATGGTTAAGTATAACTAAGGCATATGATTTTTATCATTTTATATTTATTGATTTAAGTCACCTGAGTATTAGAAAATAAAGTAATTAAATGTTTAACTAATCTAATACCTAACTAATGCTTAGCTAATCATAACATAAGCATCTGTTTCCACTTTCTATACACATCCTAAACACGTTGCAATGCTACTATGTTACCAAGCATTAGGCACTACTAGGATTACCATGCATTAAATGTATGCTTGAAGTAGTCATACTTATGAGCTTTAATTATCTCTAATTAATTAATTAATTTAATGCATTAAATTAAATTACTCAAATAATAAATGCATTAAGTAAACATTAATCTAATTCCAAATGCTACAAGGTTTGTGAAGAAAGCTCATCTTTATTGCTGGTCACACCAAGGTGCTCAAGTACATTTGTGTTCAAATAAAGATCCATATACTTTTCACTTCTACTGCAGGCACTTAGAAAATATTCTAACTCTCAAATGATGAAAATGCAAGAGCTTCACTAAGATACTAAATAATGGATGCCATAAATGTGGCTAGTGAGCACATATTTATAGGCAAAGATAGACACTACATTGATGGGGTCATACCAATGCATTAGACCATGCATCAACACAACCATGTCAATGGGATCACATTGATGAAATCATGTTGATTCAACCCAAAGAAGATGCTTCATCATACCACCACAATTGAACAAAAACTTGTCCTCGAGTGAACAAAAGGAGGAACGAGTTCTTTACAAAATTTTGGGAAGGTATGAGATTATTAACTAACCAAAGATACACAAATTGACACAAGAAATTGCTAGGTGCCCAAGTATATGGATTTATAATGATTACAAAAATTAGTGTTCATGACAACAAAATTGAACACCATGCAAAAAATTGACAACCAAAATCCTTTGATCAGTTGAAGACAAGGAAAAAAATCAAATGGTCTTAGGTGGTGGAGGCTCCTAAGGAACTGAAGGACTTTCTCCTACTTCCAATTCCTGTGGTTGTTGAGGTGATGGTTGTGGCTATCTTGTTGTAGCTATGAATTTTGGCAGAAAATGGAAAGCATCTAGCAATGCTTTCATCCTCTCCTCCTTACTCCTATGATCATACATTGTCCATGTAGCATCACTAATGTGGGCTAGTATGGGAATATCTCAAGGACAGGGCATTGCCAGGAACAGCTCCTTGACATTGACAAATCAGGTACAAACTATCTACGTTCAATGCTGAATGTATTGAGTGCATTCTACAACTCCTAGTAGTCATTCATTATTTTGGCTAGGTTCTTCACTGTTGATCTCTAATTAGTGAACTTTACTTTGAGAACCTCAAGTTTTGCATTTGCCATCTCAAGCTTCTACTTGATCTCTTTATGATCCTTGAACTCTACCTTGTATAGAAGGTATGAGCTATCCACTTGTTTCTCCAATTCTAACCTTGGCCTTTTAGCAGTTAGCATTACCAAGTTTAAGTAATGGAGTTTGGCAAGTTTCATGTACTCTGTCATCTCCTCAATCTATAGCTCCTTGAGGTAAATTTCAACCTTGTTGTAATCATTTAGTTCATCAAAGATGACCTACCAAACATCACCCCCTTGTTGAAGCTACTAGAGGGCTTCATTCACCTTTGCCTTCATCATTTGCATGTGTTTCTCATTAATCTCCTTTTGTAGGCCAACTTGGTCTTTGTAATGATTCGTGACCCTTTCAAGCTTGAGGACCTCATTTTTCTAGGCAGAAATTTCAATGGTAGATTTCTAGTGAAGGCCATGCACCTCCTCCATCGAGAGATTTCAGTTCTCTATGACCAACCTCTTCAAATCATTATTTATCTTGTAAGATGATCCTACTTCTATCAGATGAATTCAACCATCTATTCTTTTTGAATCTCAACATTATGTAGGTGATGGTTCTTCTAAGTTAGCTTTATGTTCTCCTGTCAAAGCTTTGATAATTCATTTTCAATGTTATATGAGGTGGCATCAACTAAGGACTAATCAAAGATTGTCGACTCCTTTGCATACTCAACCTCTTGGAGTTTTTGTTAAAGCTATTAGAGGGCTTCATCCCTTGAGATTGTTTGGTTAAGTATTGTGGGATCAGTGAGGTAGGCTTTGAGCTTTCCAACTTCCATAGCTAAGCATTGAATCTCAGCTTAGGCTATTTTAAGTTGGGAATTGACAATGAGAACCTTGCCCTTGGCCTCAAGCAGATCTAACTGGTTTATTGAAATAGTTTCTAGGATATCAAATATATCCAAAATTAGTTACCTGGTTCCAACTACTCAGTCCAGTAAATCCTCATGCTAGGTTACATTGAGTCTTCCACTTCTAGATCCTACAGACACCTACATGTCTCTAAGTATAGCAACATTTGGTATAGATGCTATAGGGGCATTTAGTACATCAGCCACTCTATCAACTACCACTTCTACCACTACTTCCTATCCTTGGTGTTGCATGACTAGAAAATTTTCCCTCTCACTCTCCTCCAAATTCATAGAAAAGGTAGTGGCATTCTAAAATGTTTTTGGGAATTTTTCCTATTAAGAGAGAGATACCATTATCTCTCAGATGCTAGGATTTGATCTTGTGGGAACCTACATTGGTGTTGAATGCTCCATATTGGTTATGGATCATGCTACTTCATTGAGATGACTGAACGCTGGTTTTTAGATAGAGGATTCACCACCACTTAGTCTTGCCTGCTACTACTGTAGGAGTTGCTCATAGAGTTTGTGCATGCACTCAACAATAGTGTAGGACTCTAACATTGATTGCTCATGAGTGGGTGGTGGCAGTGATTTCTCATCATCAATCACCTTGGTAGGGATCATATCCTTCATCATTTCTAGCCAAGAGGTGTAAGGAGCATGCCTGATGATATCATTTGAATAGTAGGCTATCCCTCCCCTTTTACATAATTTTTGGATGAGACATGGAATAGGGAATGCCTTTCTTCCATGTTTATTTTCTTTGAAGTGGTTCTCCATCTCCAGATAGATCAACTGTGGAAGGTTGACAAGAAATTTTCCACTTAGAGTGATGTATGCATGGGTAGAGAAGGTTGTGATCTTGCTGGGCCTCACCATTAGATTGAGGTGGTAGGCTACAGTCTTAAAATATGCATGCTCTACCATAATTACTGAACAAAACTCCTTACAGTCAATACCATAGCACCACTGGACCCACTCCTTCTTAACCTCAAGATTTACTTGCATTAATATCTTTACCAAGGTTGCCCAAGTTTTTGGCATTTCAAGGACCTCAAAGATGGCCTTCACTGAGTAGGACATAAAGATGTCCTTGATTTTGACTGTGACATAACCTTTCCTATTATTCTAGAAGTGGTATGTTTCATCCATGTATCATTCTCTATTGGATGTGAGAATGGGTGGGAGAAGTTTAAAGTTAAGCTTTAACCTCTTCTAGGGCAAAGTCCAAGAAAGATCTAAAGTTTAGTTCAAGGAGAACTATTTTCTGGATCTCCAGGAATCCAACCTACTTCAGAAATGCCTCCATTAAAGTGACCTCAAGGTTTGGTCTAGGTCTAGACATCTCATCTCAGAGGAACTACTCTATTTTAGGTTCTGGAATCTATTGGATATATTCTACTTCAGGGTCCTCATGAAGAGATCCCATTGTATGTGTCTTTGCAACTTGCTCTTGGGGCTGCTCTTGTTGGTCCCTTTTAATTCTAGGTTACTTGTCCCTTGGTTGGCACAGTCTTCCTTATGGTTACTTTGGTCTAGGTGCTATCTTTAATCACAACACGACCAAGGATTAGCATTGAATGTGTAACTTTATAACATTTGAGTACCTTATGTCTTGGATTAGTTACAGTTCGCTAAGTTGTGATTATGGTAGATTAATCATTTTAATATTATGTTAATATTATGTTATTTTATGTTTATGAGAGTTTTTTGGAAAGGTTTAACTTTCATAAATTAGTAATTTTAATGTTATTTTATTGGTTAAACCTTGTTTAAAGTTAGAAAATTTCCAAAAAAAATTTTGTTAGAGACCTAAGGTTTGTGGTTTGACACATTGGTGTGAGCCCATTAATGAAGTGTCTATCTTTACTTACAAATACATGCTTACCAACCGCATTTATGACATCCATTGTTTAGTATCCTAGTGAAGCTCTTACATTTTCATCATTTGAGAGTTAGAATATTTTCTAAGTGCCCACAATAGGAGTGAGAAGTGTACAAATCGTTATTTGAACACTAATGTACACAAGCACCTTGGTGTGATTGGCAATAAAGATGAACTTTCTTTACAAATCTTGCAGCATTTGGAATTACTATTTACTTAATGCATTTATTATTTGAGAAATTTACTTTAATGCATAAAATTAATTAATTAAATAGAGATAATTCAAGTACATAAGTATGACCACTTTGAGCATATGGTTAATGCTTGGTAACCCAATAGCATTACAACATGTTAAAGATGTGTAAGGAAAGTGGGAACAAATGCTTATGTTAGAATTAGCTAAACATTAGTTAGTTATTAGATTATTTAAATATTTAATTACTTTATTTTCTAGCACTTAGGTAACTTAAATCAATAAATATAAAATGATAGAAATCATATGCTTTAGTTACACTTAATCATACACTTGCACTTCACAAGTGAAACTAAGAAGACAGTGATCATGTTAATTAGATTCACTTCCTAGACCTAGTGTACTTAAAGGGCTAAAGTCTATGAAATTCAAATAGATTGCTTAGTGAATGCTAGTGATTCGTATGGTTGGATGTAGGGTACACTTGCTTCTCATCATTGGCATCATTGTCAAGGACCTTATTTGGCTATGCGCTCTATCTAGGACTTAGCAAAATTATTTAAAGATGTTGAAAGTCGTAATCATTAGAAATAATGATAATAGTAAAAGCACACTAGTTTTTTCTTCAAAGCTAAAATGACTTCTTCTCATAGGGTTGATTCTCTGCTGTTGTTTGAGCATACATAAAATCAACAAAGGCATGGAGGGACAAATTTTCTAGTGTCCTAATAATGTAGAATTGTAGAGACTAGAAATGTAGAATTTGCTAGTGAGCCTTTGCTTGCAACTAGAAAAATGTTGAACATTGTAGAGGCTATGAGAATCCCAATGAGGCATGTGAATGATAGCAAAATCAAATGGTTGGATATGAGCAATATCCCCAAGTTGAAAGAGGAAAACAACTTAGATCCATATAATCATCTACAAGCCTTTCACTATGCTTGTGCCTTGTAGAATGTGGAAAATGAATGGCAAAAGCTAAATTTATTTTCATAGACACTCATTAAGGAGGTTAAAAGCTAGTATCGATCCTTAGAATGGGAATCAATTAGATGATGGAGTATGATGCTTGAGCTCTTCAACGACAAGTATTAGATGTACTCTCAAGTGTCCAATCTCAAAAAGTAGATCTAAGGGTAGGGACAATAAACACATGGATCCTTAGATGTGGCCATGGACAAATATTACTCAATGTTATATAGATGCCTAGGCCATGGCTTTTCTCAAAGGGAATATCTTTGCCATATCATAGATGGACTTCAAACAAAAATATGAAGAACTCTTGAGGTTTATGCCCAAGGGAGACTTTCAAAACTTAGAGACCATTATGTCCAAAGGCTAATTGGACATGTGGTTAAAGAAGAAGGTAAGTTGCAAAAAAGGGAAAGTATGGAGGAGTATAACTAGGATCATTCCATCCGAAAAAGGAAAGCTCTATTTTGTAACAAGTAGGAGGCATTGATTGATCAAGTGGTGCAACATAAAACCTTGCTGATACAAAATATCTATTTCTAAAATATTAGCTAAGGTAGATAAAATCTAGGATTCTTTGGATGAAAAATTCCAATCTACTCTTAAAATTGCTAAAGCTTCAAAAGAGCAAAGTAGCAATCATTACCAAAGGAGTATGAAAGAAGCTAAATGTACTCATTAAAGGGGTAAAAGCAATGCTACTATCGTAGAGGAGGTTGCAGAGTCTGAAATAGATGATGATGGTGGATGTGACATCTACCACTATGAACATGCTAAGGGATGTTGTCCCATCGTGTCACACTTGTAGGAGTTTGGGGTGTATGCTTTGAATCTTAGATTAGCAAGTAGACAAGCACCTAGGAGGTTGTCTTATCCTCAAGACAACTATAGATAGTTCCACCAACAACAAGCCTACTATCTGAGTGGAGCTCCACACCAACCTCATAAGTAGTACCAGTAGTGGCAACACCCACAATCATGGGGGATGCCACCACCTAGGCAACAGTACCCTTACCAGTAGCTAGATCTCTATGGGTATTACATTCAACAATCAATTTCTTTGCATGACTCTTCTAGTCACACATCATTCTATCACTACTACTACCCTCCTAAATATTATAGAGCTTAATCTCCAAGAGGGGAATCCGCATTTTCATTCTATCCTCCTCATCCTTTTGCACCTATACATCTACCCTTAACTCAACTTCCACAAGCTCCTTCCATGTAGGGTGAAATTCCTGCCTAGCTACAATAAAGAAATGTCATAAGGCCTATTAAGTTACAATTGGCTCATCAACCAAGTGGTTAGAAAAATAAACCCTGAGAAACACATTTCTTCTAAACCATGAGTCCTTCAAAGGCCTCACATACACTTGTGACTGATGACCTTGGTTCTTTCTCATCCTCTACTTCATTTTTCGAGAATACCTTAAACCAAATGCCTCCCAAAGTGAATACCATGATGTTGAGCCATGTGGTGATTGATTAGATTAAGGTTGATCACCTTCCCAGGAAAATATATGATCCCGGGAGTCCCATCATTTATTTGTAAATCCTTGGGAATGAGCCTTGCAAGGATCTTTTGGACTCACGTTCTAGTTGAAGTTTGATTTTCCATGAAATGTACAAAGCCTAGAACTTACCTCCACTAAAGAAAAATAACATTCATCTTGAGTTAGCATATCAGTCCATCATTATTTCCTTGGGATTGGTGGAGGACATTATGACCACCATCTGTGGGTGGTTCTATCCTACTAACTTCTTGGTGATTTGTATTGATAACTACAAGGAAAACTTCCCAACCATCATGGGAAGAACATGGTTGAGCACCATTGATGCATGGTTGATAATTAGAGACATTTCCTTAGATATTTTCAAGGAAATTGATTTTGGAGAGATAAAGATAGATCACATTCTATGCATTGCATACAATGACATAGGATGTAGCTACATGCAAGAATTATGGACAGTGAAAAGCACAAAAATCATAGCATGCAGCCAGTGTGCCGATGTGATAGAAATTCAAAGGTGTCTTAGTGCAATAGCCATAAAATAGGAGGGAATTTCATGATTAACAACTAATCTTGAAAGTAGTTCAACAATGTGCATGCAACCAACTAAGAGCCTTACAAGTGCCTATGTTGAAGGCATGGGTGAACTAGAGCAAGTTCATTACCAACTCTTTGATGATGAACTTGATGAAACAAACTAGGTAGAGTTGGAGATCCTAGAAAGCTTCAAATAGGATCCCCTTGACCTGAAACATTTACCAGCTAGGATGGAATATGTCTTTCTAAATAATGGAAAGTCAATTATCATCAATGCTAACCTTGGTCCTATGTAGAGAAAGAAGTTGTTGAAAGTGGTCACCAAATGGCCAACAACCTTTGCTTGGTCATATCTTGAACTCCCTAGGATTGATCCAGGATATTCCAAAATTGCATTTACATAGATCCTTTGATAAAGCCAAAGAGGTAGCCGTAGTGGTGATTGAACCCTGAACTAAAGTAGATCATCAATATGGAGATTAAATAGCTCCTCAAGGTAAGGTTCATCTATCCCATTACAAATAACAAGTGGGTTAGTCCACTTATGATAGTGCCAAAGAAATGTGGCAAATGGAGGATCTGCATCAATTTTAAGTTTTTGAATATGGCAACTTTCAAAAATCACTTTACATTGTCATTTGTAGACTACGTGTTAGACACCATTTCTAGGCATTACTACTATAGCTTTCTAGATGGTTATGGTGACTATAACCAATTCCAAATCACACCAGAGGATTAGGCTAGAACTATATTCACAAATCCCCAGGGGACTTTTGCATACAGAAAGATGTCATTTAGCCTATGAAATGCCCCTATAACATTCCAATGCCTTGTCCTAAGAATCTTCCAATAGCAGATTGGTAGCAAGGTGGAAGTCTTCATGGACGACTTCTCTACTTATGGTACTACATTTAAGCAAGCCCTAGACCATCTTGAGCAAGTGCTGAAAAGGTGTATTGAAAGAAAAATTAGGATCAATTAGCGAGAAAAACACTTGATGGTCTAGAAAGGCATTATTTTGGGGCACAGAGTCTCTCAAAAAGGGATTGAGGTGGACCCTAAGAAAATAAGGGTTATCTAAGGAATTACTAGATAGCCAAAAATAGTCAGAGATATGAGGTCATTCCTTAGATAGACTAACTACTACTAATGATTTATAGAGAATTTCTCTAAGATTGCTAAACTATTAGTAGAGCTAATAAATAAAGTTACTATATTTGTTTGGATCAAGAAATGTGAGAATGCATTCCAGCATCTCAAGTAGAAGCTCATGGAAACTCCAATTCTATAAGCACATGCTTGGTCTAGAACTTTCCACATCATGATGGATGCATCAAATTATGCCTTGGAAATCATGATTATGTAGTTGGATGATTAGAAACATCCTTACTATATCCACTGTGTGAGCCAAATCATTGTGGGTGCACAACTAAATTATACAACAATAGAGAAAGAATTGATGCCAATGTTGTTTGCCTTGGATAAATTTAGGCACTATGTGCTTAGGTATAAGGTGTTCATGCACATAGACCATAATGAAATCTAGTTCCTAATGAAAAAATTAATAGTGAGCCCCCATGTCATATGGTGGCTGGTGATCTTATAGGAATTCAATCTTACGATGGTAGATCAAAAGGGGATCAAGAATGTGATTGTTGACCACTTGTCTCGGTTACAATGAGACAACAAAGAGGAGAAGAGCCCACATCAAATTAATTTCTTAATAAACTCCTCTTTGTTAGGGATGTAACTAAATAGATTCTCAATGAACTTAACTAGTATGATGGCATTCTCACCTATCTTCTCACTTAGAATATGCAATAAGCGTGGGATCACCAAAAGAAACAATAGTATATTCACTAAGAGAAATGCTTCATGACATCTTTATAAGGTGTGCATTGATGACATGATTTGTTGGTATGTTCCTAATGCTAATCAATTGCATGTTTTCTAAGATGCTCATAAGGGTCTTTGTGGGGGCCACTGTGCTAGGAGATGCATGGCCATTAAGATCCTCATGGCAAGGTATTATTGGCTAACACTTTTTAGGGAAGCTCATCAATTTATCTACTCTTGTAAATGCTACCAACATGATGGTTGGATGACTACTTATATGAAGCAACATTAGCAATAGATCCAACCACTAGAGTCCTTCGACATCTTGGGCATTGACTTCATAGGTATCATCACACCCATGCAAATATAAAGGTGTACATCATAGTTGTTGTTGACTATTGTATGAAATGGGTGGAAGTAGTAGTAGTTACCAACTATACATCTTCTATGACTACTCAATTTGTACAAAAAAATGTTGTAAATAAGTTTGGTATGCCATGTGCACTTATTTTTTACAATGGTACTCATTTTATAGGCACTACCTTTCAAAAGCTCATGCAACGCTTGGGGGTTGAACATAAATTAACAACATGCTACAACCCTCAAACCAATGGTCAAGTAGAGGTTACAAATAGGAAAATAACAAAGATAATAATAAAAACTGTTAGTAAATATAGGAGGGATTTTAGCACAAAACTCAATGATGCCCTTTTTGCCTACCACCCCAAATGGAAACTTCATATTGGCTACTCTCCCTATGAGCTTATGTATGGAAAACTGCCAACACTTCCAATTTAAGCTAACATCCATACATTATCAATAACCTATGAACTTAACCTTGATCAAAGTTTAGCACAAAAAGAAAGATCGATGAACCTTAACTTACTAAACAAGAATTGATTGCTAGCCCTGTCATCTAACAAGTTGCACACGTCATACAATAAGCAATGACATAACCTTAGAATAAGGAAAGCCAAATTTCAACTGAGAGATAGGATCCCCTACTAGAATCCCACACACGTACCACAAACAACCAAGTTCCAAACATTGAGAGAAAGACCTTATTTTATCTACAAAACCTTTCCTTCTGGGGCCATGTTAATATATAAACTTGAAAGTCCAAACAAGAAACTGCTAGTCAACATGAAAAAAATCAAACCTTTCCTTGAGCCTAAGAGAACCAATGACCTAAACACCTCAACAAATGGATATGCACATTTAATTTTTTCCACCTATCATGCAAGTGACCTAGGTTCAATCCTCGGCAATGACACCAATGATGAATAGTGAGTATACCCTACAACCAACCATACAAATCACTAGTGTTCACTAAGTGATCTAGTTGAATTCCAAACTTTAGTCCTCTAAGTACAGTGGGTCTAGGAAGTTAATATCAAAATACATGATCCTTATCATCTCAATTTCAGTTGTGAAGTGCAAGTGTATGGTTAATTATAACTGAGGCATATGAATTTTATCATTTTATATTTATAGATCTAAGTCATCTACATGCAAGAAAATAAAGTAATTAAATATTTCACTAATCTAATAACTAACTAATTCTTAACAAATCCTAAAATAAGCATCTGTTCCCACTTTCTATACACATTCTAAACATGTTACAACACTACTGGGTTACCAAGCATTAGGCACTACTGGGATTACCAACCATTAAATGTATGCTCAAAGTGGTCATACTTAGGTGATTTAATTATCTTTAATTAATTAATTAATTTAATGCATTAAAGTAAATTTCTCAAATAATAAATTCATTAACTAAATATTAATCTAATTCCAAATGCTGTAAGGTTTGTGAAGAAAACTCGCTTTTATTGCTAGTCCCACCAAGGTGCTTAGGTACATCAATGTTCAAATAAAAATCCATATACTATTCACTCCTACTACAAGCACTTAGAAAATATTCTAACTCTCAAATGATAAAAAAGTAAGAGCTTTGCTAAGATACTAAGCAACAAATGTCATAAATGCAACTAGATACTACATCGATGGGGTCACACCAATGCATCAAACCATGCATTGATGTGACTATATCAACAAGATTATGTCAACGACATCCCATTGGTGCAACTTAGAGAAGATGCTTCATCAACTTTGAGTGTATGTTTGTCCTTTCTACCATCTCATGAATTTATAAGAGGACATGAATTTTGTTAGATGCATTACACTTCATAATTGTTGGTTTATATCACATCATCTCTATGTGCTTTCTAGTTCACCATCATATAAGTTTAGTGTGTGTTTTTCCACTCTACCATCCCATGACTTTCCAAGATAACACACACATATTTTTTGGGTTGGTTAAACTTCTTAATTTCGTCAACTAGTTTACATCACCTCACCTTTGTGTTTTCCAGTCCACCATCATATAAGTTTAGTATATGTTTTTCCACTCTACCATCCCATGACTTTAGAAGAGGATGCACATGAATTTTCTTGGGTGCATTAAACTTATTAATTTCATTGGCTACTTGACATCACATCACCTTTTTGTGTTTTCTAGTCCACCATCATATAAGTTTATTGTGTTTGTTTCCTCTCTATTGTCCCATGACTTTAGAAGAAGATGCTCACAAATTTTCTTTGATGCATTAAACTTCTTAATTTTATTAGCTGGTTTACATCACTTCATCTCTATGTGTTTTCTAGTCCACCATCATATAATCTTAGGATATGTTTTACCACTCTACCATTCCATGACTTTAGAAGAGGATTCACATGAATTTTCATAGTGTATTAAACTTATTAATTTTATCGACTAGTTTACATTACATCATCTCTATGTATTTTGAGTTCATCATCATATAAGTTTAGTATGTATTTTTCCACTATACCATCCCATGCTTTTAGGAGAGGATACACACAAATTTTTTTGGGTGCATTAAACTTCTTAATTTCATTAGCAAATTTACATCACATTGCCTCTATGTTTTCTAGTCCTCCATCATATAAGTTTAGTGTGTAGTTTTCCATTCTATGATACTATGAATTTAGGAAAGGATGGACTGATTTTCCTAGATGCATTAAACTTTTTAATTTCATTAGCTAGTGATGAGCAATGAATACCCCTACACTCAACCATATGAATCACTATGTGTTCACACGTGATCTAGTCGAATTCTGTGGACTCCTCATCTTCTAGTACACTAGCCGCTAAGAAGTAAACTTGCCCTAACAATCATTCATTGTCTTTCCAATTAAACTTGTGATGTACAAAGGTATGGTTAAGTGTAATCGAGGCATATGATTTTTATTATTTTATGTTTTATGTTCTTGGTGCTTAAAATAAAGGAATGAAGTAATTTAATGGCTAATTTAATCTAACTAATTAATTAATATCTAACTAATCCTAGCATAAGTATCCAGTCCCACTTTTCATACACATCCTAAACACGTATAACGCTATTGGGTTACCAAACATTACGCATTTCTGGGATTACCAAGCATCATTCGCATGCTCGAAGCGGTCGTACTTATGTGCTTATTTAATTGCTATTTAACCTAGCTAGCTTAGTTTAGCTTAATTAGCTTAATTTACTCAAAAACATTAAAGGAAATTGTATAAAATATTAAATTCATAAATAAAATATTTAATGTAGCCAAAGTGTTACAAGATTTATTAAAAAGCTCATCTTTATTGCCACACACACTATCGTACTTAGGTACAATAGTGTTAAAATAAAGATCTATACACTCAATGACTCTTGTTGCGAACACGTGGGAAATATTCTAACTCTGGAGAAAAGAAACTACAAGAGCTATACTACTCTATGACAAGACCTATTACATAAACATGGTGGGTGAGTGTGTATTTATAGAAAAAAATTGACATTACATCGACAGGGCCACATTAATGCATCAAATCATGTGTTGATGAGGCCTAGTCAACAAGGTCTAGTTAATGGTGCCCAATCAACATAGCCAATCCATGATTCATCATACCCCATGACTAAATGAAAACTTTCCCTCAACTTTTTAAAAATTTTTGGAAGGTATGGGATTATTGACTAACAATAGACAAACTACAAACACAAACACACACACAAAGAAATACTAAGTGCCCAAGTATGTGGATTTACAATCATTACAAAAAATTTCTAGTGTTTAGGACTAAAAAATTGAATACTAGGATAAAATTGACAAATACAATTATATTGATGGCAAGAAGATGAGGAAGAAGATTAAATAGTCCTAGGTACTAGAGGTTCATGAGGTTTTGAGGAACCTTCTCTTACTTCAAGCACTCTTGGTGATTGAGGCTATTGTGGGTATCCTGCTGTTGCTACAACTTCCAGTGGAAGACAAAAAGCATCCAACAATTCCTTCATCTTCTCCTCCTTACTCCTAGAATCATCCAAGGTCCACATAGCTTCACCAATGTTAGCTAGAATGGGCACATCCCAAGGACAGGGCATTGTTGGAAGGAGCTTCTTAACATTGATAAATCATGTAGCAAATTGTTTACATTCAATGTTGAATGCCATGATTGCATTTTGTAATTCTTAATAGTCATTCATCCTTTTTGTCAGGTTCTTAGTAGTTGATCTTTGATCAATAAATCTTCCTCTGAGAACTTTGAGTTCAACATTTTTAGTCTCAAGCTTTTGCTTGGTCTACTTATGGTGCTTGAACTCTACCTTGTACAGTAAGTATGAGCTAGCCACCTACTTTTCTTACACTTACCATGACTATCTGGTAATTAGCGTTGTCAAGTTTGCATATTGGAGACTAGCAAGATCCATGTATTCAGTGATCTTCTCTATCTATAACTCCTTCATGTAGATCTATACTTTATTATAGGCATCTACCTTTATCGTCATTATTTCCGAATCATGTAGAAAATGGTTACATCAACCACAGCTATTGACACTGCCAACTTAGAAAACCCCTGGACCATGCAAGTCACACTTCTGGTGGTCGATTTTTCAACAAGTCCGATGTGACCTCGCAACTTCCTCAGGCTTCAAAACAAAGATCCTGTAGGACATGCTCGGTGCAAGGAACAATACAATTTCCTCTGCGCTAAGCTAGCGACAAACCTGCCCATGTATCTGCAAGAACTCGAGGAAAAACTAGAGTATGAGTTCATGTACTGCAAAGGGAAGGAATTTATTCCTTCACTGAATGCCACTGTGCCCCTGACAGATCAAAAAAAGTGGATCCTAGATCAAATCTTGATGACAAAGAAATTGCCAGAAGAACTAGAGGTCTTGTTCGGTGATGAAATGCTTCACGATGGGCAAGACGATCTAGAATCTCACTCTGAAGGAGGCAGTCATGTTGATTTCACCATGGCCTCTCCCTCCACAACATCCCATGTAAATCCATTATTCATGGTTACCACGCCTCTGACGTTATCCAATACCAATTGAACCCTACATTCGCTGCGCTTACATTTGCTTTCTCCGACTATACTTCTGGGTGAAGGTCCATCACAGATCATTCCCCAGTAGGTGCAATTACCTAATCCACCCCATCATATTCCTACGCCTGTGTCACCACATGTGCACACGATACCTATGTCCCAATTACCTACAACACCAACTTTGCTCCCAACTCACACGACAGAGCTTGCCACCACAGCATGGTGGGCTCCCAACATGTCTCTTGTTGCCCATCCTGCGCAAATGCACCACCATCGCCACCATTAAAGTCAAGTCCTAAAAATGCTAAACCCAGCTACGGGATCACTGCTCATGCCCCCGGTTACACAAACAGCATACCCAATGACGCAGTCAACAACAGTTGCTCCATCTGCACCAACCACTGGATGGTGGATGCCACAAGCAACACTACCTACAGGGACTGTCCCGATGACACCGACCATCGCCCAAGCCACTGCCTCCATTCCCGCCACCTGGCATGGCTCCACCCGCTGTTCCATAGATGACTTCATCGTGTATAGGTCTGGATCAAGCCTTCTAGCTCATTTAGACCCTTACAGAGGAGGTCAAGCATCTCAAGGCTGCTGGTTCTGACACAGTGCAAGTCATGGATTTTTACCATGATGATCCTATTAGTCTAGCAATCCTAGTCCTATCGTTGCCACCTGGGATGCCCCTTCCACATTTCACAAAGTACAATGGGGAAGGTGATCCCAACGCCCACCTCGTCACTTTTAGGTCAGAGTTCTTATTGCTGCAACAATGGCTGCATATTATAATCCATGTCTTTGCTATGTCCTTAACAGCTAAAGCTTTGGATTAGTATCGAGCACTTCCACGCACTTCCATTTCAACTTTGGAAGAGCTATTAACCTAGTTTGTGACTCACTTCAAATACAACTTGAAGCCAAAAGTCACACTGGACCAGCTCATGGGAGTCAAACAAGACCCTCTTGAGTCGGTCCAAAAGTTCATACAGCGTTGGAGCGCCACCTTGAACGAGATCTGTGAACCCATCGCGGAGGCCCATCTATTGGCAATCTTCAAGGGAGCAGTCAATGACTTTATCAAGTCTAAGTTGTATTACCTCGCTCCCTGTTCCCTTAGCCAAGCCTTTGCTCAAACTAAGAGTATCCAAGATGCGGTGGAGGCTAGTAAAGATTCGGTGTATGTGGTCTACAAAAATGCCCATAGAAAGGGTAAGGATAAAGGCAAAGCCATAACAACAATAGTAGTAGTGGTTGCCGAAGGGGCCAAGAAGAAAAACAAAAAGAACAAGAAAATAACTGCGGAGCCAGTTGAGCTGACAACTAGCTCAAATGGTACTAATCAAGAAGCTCCTCCTGCCCCTGAAGCACCTCCACAACCAAGGTCCAAATTTGAGCGTAAAGATCACTCAAATTATGCAACTCTACCTGTGAAACCTTTAGAACTTTTGAAGAAATTATTGGGAACCGGTCACATCCGACACAAGGCGGTGTTCGAGGAGGCTCTGAAACATCACAGGTGCCACTGTGAATTACTCAAGAATCCCTCCTTGGCCCAACCTAATGAACTACCCATTCCCAAGAACTTTAAGCTAGATCGATTCTATGACTACCATCAATTGTGTGGTCATGACACGGACTATTGTTGGGCGCTAAAAGATGACATTCAACGTATGCTTGATCAGGGTGACCTGATCTTAGACAGCAGTAGTCCAGCTCACCTGGAAAACCAAGCCATGCATGTGTACCAAGACTCGTTAAATAACAATGTAGGGTACACAATTAACATGATAGGAGTGGAGGGCGATAATCGGGCGCAACCGAAATAACCTTTCGTGTTGCAAACGCATCCTCACTCCTCCCGAATAACGGATCCATCAGCATCAACGAGTGGTGCTCCAAGGCAACCTTTTATCCTTAGAGCCCCTTCTTAGACAACTTCTCGACAGCCCCCTATTGGTAAAGTTGTGGCTCAGCCCACGCCTACGCCCAAGGCTCCCTTTATCATCAGGGTGCCAAAACTATCAACCGTCCCTCCTGTGCAGGGGCAAACCTCCAAGTCAATCTCCTGATCCCAACTTAATGAAAAAGGAGAAGGAGGTATGACAGTTGGTACGGCCAAGGATCGTCTTATGTTGGGGTTTCCCAAGCCTAAACCCCTCACTTCTGTACCCTTGGCCTCATGTTCTAAAAATGGCAAAGTGATGCAATTGCAACCATCTACTCCTAGCCAAAAGAAACACAGCCCTCAGCCAAATTTCACCCCTCCATGAGAAATTCATCTCCTAGGGCGAATGGAAGAGGAAAAGGGTGACAAGTAGCCAGATCGTGGGTAGAATCTCTTCGATGCCTTTACACAAGTCAAACAACCTCTAAAACAAAAAAATACAACATTTAGCCTTTATGACTTACTCATGACATCACAGAAACATCGTGAGGCTATGGTTGGTATGCTGACTTCCATACCCATGGACGAAAGCTTGCTGGCAGATGAAGAAGTGATTCATTCCATTATGCTTCCCCCCGCAGCTGAGAAACCCGGGCCTTCCTTGTTGACCTTTCGCAACAAATCCATTAAGGATGACCCAGAGAAGGGTTAGGTGACAATGGCGCCCATGTTCATCACCATCTAGTTTGGCCAACACCAAATTTGGAGGGTGCATGTGGATGATGGGGCACCTGCTAATGTCATCCCATATCCCATAGTGGATAAGCTAGGCCTGATCGATTAGATCAGTCCTACCATGATGTCATGTTTAAAGTCGTTCAACGGGGCATGAGTGCAAGTAAAAGGCATGGTGCACATCAACTTTGTGGCAGGGGATCAATTCCCAACAGACGCAACATTTATGGTCATCGAAGAGATGCCTGGTTTCAACTTGATCTTGGGGAGGTCTTGGTTGGCTCAACTTAGGGTAGTTTCGTCACCTATCCATCAAGAGATTCATCTACCCTACATAGGAGGAGAAGTGGTCATCCACGGTGATGAAATAACCCCTCATGTTGTTAACAACATAGAAACAGAATAGGGGTTGGAGATCGAAATGTCCGAAGATCAGCCCCCTGTCCAAATACTTGAACAAGTTGAAACAGTGGCTAATGATAGCCTAACTTGGGTTGAACTACCATTCCCAGAGGAAGAATGTGATGTGGAGGAAAAGGGTGATAAATCCCCTCGTATTTACGCATCACCAAAAATAAAAGCAATCTGGAAAAAATTACAGAGCTAGCCAGTAAGCTTGGTCATTGGACTGTCATATAGTTTGCGTGTATTTTCTTTCATCATGCTATCTCAGCTTTGTTTTACAAACACTCATCTTGTCTTTACGTTTACGCCTATTCCTTGCACTCCCACCAACTGTTCTCATTTACACTTATGTTTTTATGCTCCCACTAGTTATCTTTGTCATCCTTAACTTTATCTATGACTAGTCATGTATGCTTTGCACCTAAAATATACACAGCCCTCAATGGCCTTAAACTATTCAGGGCCTGAAATGACCTAAAACTAATCGCAGCCTACCATGGCTTAAATCTAGAAATTTAATGTTATTTATCCTTTCACACACCACATATGCCCATGGCCCAAAATGGCCTAAAACTACCCATGGCCCGAAATGGCCTAAAACTAATCACAGCCTGCCAAGGCTTAAAACTGATGACTTGGTGTTATTTATTTTCTTCACACATATGTCTAGCGCCCGAAATGGCCTAAAACTATACATGGCCTGAAATGGCCTAAAACTATCTGTTTAAATCATAGTTTACGCTTGAACTAATCAAAGGCCTGAAATGGCCTAAAACTAGTTACCGTATTTACGCTTTGCACCCGAATGATCTAGTAGCCCACGATGACTTTATACTAGTAACCTCATTTACGCTACACACCTAAAACTATCTGCCATTTCTTATAGCATCAAAACCTACTTATTTATGCTTTGCATAAAACAAGAACAGCAAAAGAACATCAACTTAGACCAGATTTACATTGAAGTGTCAAAGAAAAATATTGTCTTTCCCATTATAAAAAAAACAAATTGTGACTAGTATAGCCACACTAAGCATCTCCTTTATCGCCACTGTCACATGTATCCCTCAACTCAATCTCCACTCCGAGCAAGTCATCCTCATAGGGGCCACCTTTTTCAGGTGACATTTCTTTGTGAAGGTGTCCCTCCCTACCAAGCTCTTCTATATGAAGTTGTTTGCCACGGTGTTGATTATCATCATTACGCTCCATCCCCTGCAAATCCTCTTTGTGAGGACCGCCATCCACGTTAGGTTCATCTCGCTAAGGAACCTCCTCAAGTTGTTCCTGTAATTAACATAACATGCATATTGATATTGCGATCAAAACTAGGTATGATAAAAGACATAGTAAAACAACAACTCACCTATGATGGTCCTGCATCGGTAGCAAACGAAATTTGTTCTAATCCAATCCACAGACGTTGCATAATTTCGTCCTCAGTAAGCTCAGACCAAACCTCGTCTCCTAGATTAGCTCTGGCCTTGATCTTCCCTTTCTTCATAGGAGTCCATCGAGGTGGTTCAAGGAAGAAGGAAGGGATGGTTGTCTCCCCTCCAGGAAGAGCCATTTCCCTTTCTGGAGAGGCACTCACCGTCACTTGCTCCTGGAACTTTTCAAATGCACTAGAAGAACCAATAACGTTGAGGAATAGTTGAAGAGACTGAGCCTCGATGGTAGAGTCCCTATACTGTTGATGATAGGCAGCACATTCCCACTTGTAGAGATATTTGTGGTCTTTCTATGTCTGCCCCCACTCTTGCACACTCGCATAAAAGTCCTTCCAGTCTTGATTTTTCTAAGGTAGGAGATCCATTTGCATCCACTGCTCAACTAGTTCATAGCTAGTTTGGACACTATTCTGGATGACCATCTAATAACTGGTGTAGTCCTCGTTGCCCGTCCCCTAAGCTTGCAGAAATTCATTCCGTGACTTCAAATCCCCCACTTCATCACCTAGAGCTGCCCTCTCTTTCTCTGACCTTTGAAATCTCTTCCAAAGATTCTTCGTTTACAATTTGACATTCCCATAAGAGCAGGTCGAGTGTACCACACATTTACGCATCTCATCATAAATACTGCACGGCACGACGAACGCTTCCGATGAGGGTTTGACGGTGTCTAGATCAATAGGCTCCGACGGATCCCATCTGAGTCGAGCTCCTAATAACATAAAATAGTGGTTAGGCGTAATTAGGTACCATGATATCATGATGGAGTAACTTCTGCGTAATGATTGTGGTGTACCCACTTCAGGATCGATTTGCTCTAAGTGACTGATGATATCTTAGGCGACCCCCTCCATAAAGGCGAATTTATTAGGAAATTCGCCCTAGGATCGAGTTGCCACTGTTGACAAATGTACATCTTGGTCACCTATTACGTAGGATAACTTCCATGTGAGGACGCAATTGAAACATTACAATGACCAAATATAACCTTTATAAGCAATGGTCTAGAGTTAAGTATGCCATAAAAGTTAGCCTCACAGAGTCACCGATCATTTACCTCTTCTTGTCTAGGTCGAAAGAACTTCGGCATCTTCCATTGCTACTCCCTTCTCGCAGGAGGGAACCTATGCATTACTAGTCGTGTTGACTGCAACCTCTTCTTCTAAGGCCAGGGCCTCCTCCTTGCGTCGCAAAACCATAGCCTCTGTTTTAGGGATTAACCTTTCCACGATCTTCTCCTTCGCTATCACATGATATTCTCAGTTAACACAAAATTCTGCTCTAATTTGAAAAATTACGACATAAGATTGTCTATATCCAGCATAACTGTAACCATTATTACATTCTTTTGCTTACTTGCTGGAGGATTAGTCCTCCGAAACTTGACCTACATCTTCTGCCTCACACCACTTACTAGCTTGCCGGACTCCTCTATCAAATGAGGCTTCTTCCGGGGCACCGACGAGTCCACTATCTCATTTTCCAAGCGCTTTCCCCTTGACGCATCACCAGTATAGGAAGGGAGCACACCACCCACACTGTCTTGACCCTGCGTTCGAGGTGCCGCCATGTTTTTAGTTGTTACTGACAATGACTCCCTGATTCCTTCAGGAGGGTCCTGCGACTGAAAAATGTCAAAAATATGGGAAATCCATGGTTTAGAGATCTGGCTGCGATCCTGCTGCACCCAGACTCCATTTCTTTGGACTACCAGAAACTTGGCAAAGCACCAGAGGCAAGCTATAAAAAAGGCAAAATGCACATTGAAACGGGATTCAAGCTTCTTGCGAAGCTTGATCATTTCAACGCACAGGCCTTCAGCAAAATAGCTAGCCCAATTGAATTGTGTCCCCTCCTCCATGACCTCTCACATAATGTGAGCTTGCTCTATGGTGAGGAACCTCCCTTGGGAGAGTATCTTGGGGAAGGCCCGGGCTCGGAAAAGGAGGTAGATGGTGTTGGCCACCTCCAACTTAATCCCTTCGGCAGGAATTCCTTTGACCTCCTTCCTAACCCCTAGCCATTCCTCTATCTCTTCCTAGTATTTGACGCTCCTCTTCAACTTTTTCTCTATAGGAAAGCCATCAGAGGGGACCCCGAAGAGATCGGCAAACAGCTGAGCGTCAATATCAAAATTTACGTGCATGTTACGCACGTGTATGTAGAGACGCTCAGCTTCTTCACTGAAGGAGTTCACTAAGTTCAACATTTCACCCACAGTAACATCAGTGGTTATGGCCAAGAATAGGTCCATTAGTCCAGCCTCTCGAAGGTTATTGGTCAAAACAACAGGGGTCACTCTATGGCCGAGCTAGCGTTGTGCCTCCTTTATGTCACCGTAGCGGAAAAAGATATTGCTCGCATCACGACTGGAAGCCATGATCGTAATCTCTCGTGAATCCCTGACTGCACAGATAAAACAATAGCCAAGCTGAGATAGTAAAAAAAATAAAATAAGACAATTTCATACATCATCGATAGCTGATAACATTGACACAATTCATCATCGTAACAAAGTTTACCAGGTCCGAATGGCAAATGAAATGGAGGGATTTTCCTTCGCATGTCGACGACAGTGAGGGGAGGATCCAAGGTCCATTCCTTATCCAGCCATCCGAGATTTTTCAATCTAGCATAGAAATTGGCATAGTGGGTCGGGTATTCTGGAATTTCAAACGCTAGTTGTTCCATGAAAGTGGCTCGTACGTTGCTAATAGCAGTAAATTCACCTATAGCCCTTTCGGTCAATGACAAGGTATCATTATCGCCCAGGAGACCGTTGTCATTGATAAAGAATCTACATCACAGAAAATGGGCAAATTATTTATGCACAACGTAAATTTAAACAGTAGTTAGCACGTTGACACACATCGAAACGACACAAATCTAGATTCCTACCCGCTGGCGTAATACACGGTACTAGGTGGATTCTGGAAATAGGTTGTGAGGTGACGGGCCACGAATAGAGTATTGTAGGAGTGATAACAGTTGAACCTGGGCACCTCCTAGATCCAACTCAAAAGCCTTAAACCTTTGGTGCTTTGTTTGTGGTCTTGCATCCACGCAGTCTCAATCCTACCTTCCATCAAGAACCCCAAGATGCCCTACACTAAACTGACCAGTAGCGTCTCCAAAATGGCAGCAAGATTATGCTGTAGTTGCGAAGTAGAAATTGTAGGAACCCCTGCACGCCCCTTCAGAACCACATTGCCTCCCCCTTTATACGAGCATGAGAAGGAGGAACATTGGCTGCGAGGACATGCATGCAGTAGAGAATGGCCACAATGTCCAAAATGATTAGGACGGGGTTTAGCATAATACTGTATAGTAACAAAAAAAACATACTACCATTAGGCAAAAAATTTAGACATGAACCTTTTTTACGCTAAATTAGGATCTTCCTAATTCCCTGAAAATTACAGGTTCCACTGGAAAAGCATGGTCAGAATCGCCCAAACCCTTGCAATAGCTTAAGGTTTGTCTCTAACAACAGCGATGAAAACTAAACTGCGTATCATTTTAGCGTAACATGTAACCATTATGGGAATAAAGGAAAAGAGAAAAAAACCTTGATTATACTATCCACTAGCTGTAACACCTAAGTTTTTTCGATTATACACAATGTTCGCTCAGTCTTACTCAATGTTACCTAAACCCTTAGAACGATATGAGGTTCATCTCCAACAGCGAAGACAAAGGTAATATAGCAAACTGCAATGGCTCAGCCCGCGTAAACAGATATTAACGCTCAACACAACATGCGCATTTAGAAAAATAACATACAATCATGAAGCCACAACAAATATAACAATGGTACAAAAGGTTGGATGACGACTTACTAGTTCAGCGGGGTAACTTCCCAAACCTCAACCCTGGCTTGTAAAGCCCACTGCAAACTCTCTTGCACTTCATTAATCCTGGCCAGTTTAGCATTCTTTCCCTTAACCTTTGGTACCATGGTTGCAACCGAATGAGTTTTCGAAAAATCACCTATTTACGCCTCACTTCTGCCCCTTTTCTGCTATAGCCAAAATCCAAATTCGCGATATCTGTAATCTATTTCAAACATGAACCATCAGTTTATAAACAAAATGCTTGAAACTAACTTCTCTTTTTGCCCAATTGATGCAGAACTTTCCCAAAACACCGATGTCAGTATGACATGAAACGCGACGATCAGGGCATTAATTTCGTAGATATCATGTAGATTGTGGTCCAAAATGACCCTAAACTAATACATTTATCATCTGATAATCCAGCCGCATTAAGTACGGCTTGTACAGAAATTCAAATTTCACGACACGCTAGACATGCCACGTTGCACCTTCCATTTTATTTCATACGCTATCATCTAGGAAGCCGAGCTCATCATGGTTTTACAGACCAGACATATTTGTAATGGTCCACTAAGACCCTAAATTGGAAGCCTCCTTAATATGCAACCCTGACGCAATGAAAACAAAAAAAAAACCCTTATTGCTCAACAGATTGGCCGAAAAACGATGTAACAACTTCCCTTTTTGGCATTTTTGCAGGGTGATTCGCAAATGGACATAGATTTATCCGCACCATTAGCCTTAACAGGCCCATACAGGGAGACCGTTAAATAGCTTAATTGCACGCTAATAGAAACAGATCCTTCCCTTTGTGACGCAACTATAGCAACATTGGAAATATCTTCAGATTGGCCATAACATCTAGCCTGAATGCTAGACCTAGAGGCTGGCGATGTGATCGAGGACCCTCTCGACGAGGTCCCTGTGGTTATGCACAAAGGAAAAAATAAAACCCTCAGGGTTAGTTCCCTCCTAGACTGACAGACACAGAGTGACATTACGCAGGTGCTCCAAGACAATGCTATTGTATTTGCATGGTCATGCGAAGACATGCCAGGACTAGACCCGAGATTAATATAGCATAACATAATTTTAGATCCACGCATCAAAGCAATTAGATAGAAAGCATGAAAGATTAAGCCAAAAATCACGTTAGCAGTGCTTAATGAAATCACCAAACCATATTAGGCTGGTTTCATTCGTGCGGTCAATTACTCGAACTGGGTGTCCAACATCGTAGTTGTTACTAAGAAAATGGGAGGCATACGCATCTGCATAAACTTCTAGGATCTGAACAAAGCTACGATTAAGGACAATTTCCCACTACCAAGTATCGGCCAACTGATCGACACAACAGCTGGCCATGCGCTTCTATCCTTTATGGATGGTTTCTCAGGTTATAATCAAATTCGTATTAATCCAAAGCATCAATTGACCACAACGTTCATAATGCCCTAGGGGACCTTCTGTTATACTATGATGCCCTTTGGGCTAAAAAATGCTAGGGAAACGTATCAACGAGCCATGACATACATCTTTATTGACTACCTTTTAGGGAGACCGAACGACTACGTAGACAACATAGCTATCAAGTCTATAAAGTTCGAAGATCATTTAGAAGACCTAGAGTTAGTCCTTAAACGATGTCTTAAGCATGACTTACGGCTCAACCCAAAGAAATGCGTATTTGGAGTCAAAATCGGATGCATGTTAGTGTTTGTGATATCTGAGACTGGCATCTGAGTCGACCTTGACAAGGTCAAAGCCATCGTCGATTTAATGCCACCTACAAACCTCAAAGAACTATGTGGGTTGCAAGGCAGACTACAGTTCATTAGGCGATTTATTTCCAAATTACATCCCATGCAACACCTTCTTAAGAAGGATGTTAATTTTGAAAGGACCGATGACTGCCAGCGTGCATTTGATGACTTAGAAAAGGAGCTACAACATTTACCAACGATTTTTCCGCCACAAAGGGATCAACCTTTTTACATCTATCTAGCTAACTCAATCGTGTCTATAGCTACGTTACTTTGCCAAAAAAGGAATGATGGGTCAGAAGCCCCTATCTACTACCTTAGTCATGCTCTATTTGCATATGAAACAAGGTACAATGAAGTGGAGCATAACTGTTTGGTGTTAGTTTTGGCACTTAAAAAATGTAGGCATTATCTTTTCCATAGTCAGGTCAACATAATTTGTAAAAGCAATGTTCTGCGAGCTATCTCAAACAGCTTATATGAGAGTAGTAGGATAGCTCGTTGGAAGGCCATCACAGCCGAATTTGATTTACATTATGTCGGCCAATCATCCATCAAAGATCAGGCTATAGCTGACTAGCTAGCGACATCGCCCATTAAAGATCAAGCTACGATAGAGCTAGAATTCCCAGATGAACATGTACATAGTATAAGCCTTGTTCCAACAAGCCTCGAAGCGACGTTATGTTTCGACGGAGCTTCAACTACTAGAGACGGCAGTGCTGCTGTCATCATTACTCTTACCCCTGAGGATGTGCACCCATTGGCTTACCGCATGGCTTTCCCTTGTATGAACAACATGGCAGAGTATGAGGGGCTCCTCAGAGGATTGTTGATAGCCAGAGAACTCAATGTTCAACACTTGGTGATCCAAGGTGATTCGATGCTCATCATCAATCAAATCACAGGAGTCTACGCCTGCAAAGTTGTGCATCTACAACCCTATTGTGATATGGCTAAAGATCTCCTGAAACAATTTATGACGATCGATGCCCAACACGTGCCGTGTAATGAAAACGTCGTTGCCGATGCAATGGCAACACCAGCACTAAATGTGCCACCACACTTGTTTGCCACTTGGCCTGCTTTAATGATAGAATGTGCAAAGCCTGTTATTCAAGTGAAGTAGATTTCTTCATTAAATGCAAAAGGAATGTTAGAATGGTATGAAAACATTAAAACTTACCTTCTGCATGGCAAACCACCACACGAGCTAACGCATGCACAAAAGGATGCAATGCGCAAGCATGCCAGGCAATACGTCATCAGCCATACCACAACCTAGCCAATTAGTTTACACCAAAGCAAGGTATCAATTACATGATGATTCATTTACCGTTGCTAATATATAATTGTGTTGTGTGTGCAAATGACGGACATACAACAACAGATTGGATCTGGAGCAAACACTTGGAATGGAGCAGCGTTGAAGCAAATATGCAAGGAGCAGGATCGATGGCACTCTTATGGATGGACAATGAAGGTGCAATCTTGGCATTGGCAGTAGCAACACTTCTTTCTCTCTCTATTTCTCAGCTACCAACTAAGGCCTGATGTCATTGTAATAAGGTGTTCACCCTTGTTGTCATAAACACCAGTTTTGTCAAGTCTTGTAATAATGATCCATTCACATGTCATCCCATTAGTTCCATTCCCCTCAATAATTCCATACCTACCTAATATTATTGTAAGGAACTCGAGGATGAGTTTTCATTCAGTCATGGGGGTATGATGAGATGGGATATCACATGCACCATGATATCGCGTACGCGATATCATGTCATCCCCTGCAATATCACGTACGTGATATCACGGTCTGTCGCCAAATCTATAAATAAGAGGCGGCACTCCCCTCATTTCTCATCCTAGGCTAGAAGTAGCAAAGCTCTGGTAGTTTGATCACCCCAAAGATAGAATATTTTCCATGTGCCTGCAGTAGGAGTCCCCAAGTGAACGGATCTTTATTCAAGCAGCTTTGTACCTGAACGCAAGTTGTGTATAGCAATAAAGATGAGCTTTGTGGATAAACCTTGTAGTGCATGGAATAGGTTTATTAAATTTTATTTCCTACCTATTATTTATTACATGCATTAGCACGGCATGAGTATGACTTGATTACGAGCATTAATGAATGTGTACGACTAATCAAGAAATTGGCTACTCATCGCGATTAGATTCTCTCACCCTTGTCTCCTAGAACACAGGATGAGTACGACTTGATTACGAGCATCTACGGATGTGTACGGCTAGTCAAGGAATCAGCTACTCATCATGCTTAGGCTAGTTAGATGCCTCAGTATGACGACTTCGAGCAAATGCGTTACGTGTGGTGATTCCAATAATGATTAGCTTTTGGTAGCCACAGTTGCATAGTTCAGGGTGTGTACGGTAAGTGGTAATGGATGCTAACGCTAGTTAATTTAGACTTAGAACATTAGTTAGACTTAGTTAGTTCTCTCAACCCTTCACCCTTTAGCATAGGAGAAAGACCATAAAAGACCAAAGAAATCATATGCCTCGGACTTACTTAACCATACACCGTGACAACAACAAGTAAGTCTGGGAAGACAACAAATGATTAACCCCAAGTGTTCCATGGGGTGTTTAGGCATTTAGTCTATGGAGTTCAACCAAATCATGCGTGCTACTCTTGTTTCGTATGGTTGAGTGTAGGGGTACCTCGCCACTCATCAAAGCTTAATGGGGAATTTCTTGCTTAAAGTAGCATACGCATGAGTGGAGAAGGCTATCACCTTGTTGGGCCTCATCATCAAATTGAGGTGATAGGTCTCTGTCTTGAAATATATATGCTTTATCAGTGTGAGCACACCAAACTTCTTATGGTCAATCCTAAACAACATTGGACCCCTCCCTTTTTATCTTTGGATCTACTTGCATTGACATTTCTACCAAATGGATGCCAAAATTACGTAGACCAAGAGCTTGCATAATTACTTTTATAGAGTAAGACACCTATATGTCCTTGATTTTCATAGTGGCTCCTAGATTTCTGCTATTCTAAAAGAGATATGTCTATCCTATGTACCACTCCCCACTGGTAGTGATAATTAGCCATATGGAATATCTTTGCAATTGTATCTTGAGTTTTGGTGGAGCATTTTCCAAGAATGGTTAAAAGTTCAATTCTTGGAGAACTAATCGTTAGAGGTTGCAAGGCTTGATCATGTTTAGGTAGGCTTGTGTCACTATGACCTCAAGTCTTGGTACAGGCTTTTGTGCCTTTCCTCTTTTGAATTGTTCTATTGCAACCTCTTCTTCTAGAATTTGTTGGATAGATTCCACTTCAAGCTTCTCCTAAAGAGGTCCTATTACATGAGTTTTTGCTACCTACTCTTGAGCTTGTTCTTGCTATTCCCTTCTAGTTCTAGGTTGTTTGTCCCTTGGCTATGACGGTCCTCCTTCCTACAGGCATTTTGTTCTAGGTGCCATTTGTAATCACAACATGACCAAGGATTAGCATCTAATGTGTAACTTTGAAACATTGGGAATACCTTATCTCTTGGGGTAGTTACACTTGGCTAAGTTGTGATCATGGACAATTTGATCATTTAAATATTGTTTTATTATTATTTTAATACTAATAATTAATTTTTAGATTACTAGAGTTTGTTGGAAGGGTTAAACTCTCAAAATTGATGATTTAATATTATTCTATTTATTAATCCTTTGGAGGAGTTAGAAAAATTTTGAAAACTTTTCATTAGAAACCCTAAAGTTTGTGGCCCCCACAACTAAGAGCTTACCTTCAATAGCTACAAGGGCAATGAATGGAGTAAGTTGGACAAATGGTGTGAAAGATATGGGCTCTCGAAGGTTTTGGTCTCTAAACAATTGCAAAAATTCCCCTTCCATTTGAAAGAAAATGACAAAAAATTTCAAAGTGTTGGGCTATATTTATAGAATTTTTGGGTTGCATCAAGTAGGCTTAGTTGCTAGGGTTGAGTCAATGCAACTGACTACGTCGACTAGGCCTAGTTCACGCAACCATTAACCACCATTGACTTGGTCATAATTTGAAAAATACAAGGAGTTTTTGAATGAAATTAAGGGCAAATGAAAGCCTGAAAAGCCAAGAACATAATGAAAACATTACAAGAGTGTGTTAAAATTAAGAAAATCAAGAAATAATTAGAGAACAATATTTTATTAAGAAGAATGCCTTTAAGGAGCACATAGTTGGATGCATAATAGGGCGCATGAAAGATTTGGATTGCAGCAATGTCTAAGTGTAAGGAACTTAACTAACCAAACCACAAGATATGTAAATGTATTCTTCCCATAATGGCAAATGCCATTTTTGCCCTTTCATAACCTCAACCAAGGATTCTANAGGGGATTTTAAACATGGGTGCATGTTATTCTAGTCCCATAACAAGCCCATTTTTTTGTTTAAGGGATGTGCTTTAAATTTGCATCCCTTCCTTTTTTATTATTTTTTATTTTTTGTATTTTTTGGATGGAAACCACACCATGCAAAGACTTATTCAACTTCTTATTATTGGTCAACATGGAATGGTAAGAAGTCCACAAAAATAGACATGCACTCAAGCAACTAGAGAGGCACAAAGACTAGAGAATCCCCTTGAAGTCAAACCCTTTTCAAACCTTTGAATCTTTCTCAAGCTTGGAAACTACCAACATCACCAATTCGTTAAAGTTTTATTAATGAAAAAGGAACCTTATATTTCAAAAACTAGGAAAACCATAGATTTTGTGGATGGGTGGATAACATGGACTCACTACTTGTTTCATAAAAAAGAAATGACACCTTAGTTATTAGTCATCAAAATTCAAAAATTAAAACCAGACATTAGCAAACAAAAACATTAAGTACAAACCACCATTAGTAACCAGCAATAGCACCACTATGTCATCGTGGAAGTACGATACTTTATTAGCAAAAAATAATCATAAAATCACACCAAAATAAAATAAAACATATAAGAAATTGTAAAATATTAAAGAAAGATAAAATGTACTAATGATGTTGTAAAAAAAATTGGAAAATTTAATAAAGTAAAAACAACAAGGTGTAAGATAAAGAAGTTGTAAAACAAAGAGTTGAAAAAATAACAAAGTATAAAACAAAAACATGAAAAATAAAAAAGGATGAAAATTGAGGAGAAACTCAATAGACTAGCATGGATGACCATCTCCTCCATAACTAAGTTGAAAGGAGGAGATCTAAAAAATTGAGTATGGTTGTTCATCAAATGAGGCATTGCTTCCACTGGCTTACTTAGGCTCATGGAAAGGTTTGACTTGCTACATGTTCACTAGCTACCTTGTGTTTGAGCTGTTAGGTTTGTAGATCAACATGGCCCTATAAGGAAAAAGTTTCATAGATAATATAAGGCCCCTCCTACAATGTTTAGAACTTAGTTCATTGAGGTACGTGTGTGGAGTTCTAGTAGAGAGCCTTATCTCTAGCTTGAAATTTTACTTTCCTTCTTCTAAGGTCATGGCACATTTTGTTAAATTCTTTATCTACTTCATTCTAGGATAAAGCTATTAATCGATTTTCATCTAGCACATTCAGGTTGATCAATCTCTCTTTTTGTGCTAGGCTCAAGTCAAGGTCCAAGTCATAGGTTGTTGAAAGTATACAGAGCTCACATTGAATAGGAAGTATTGGTAATTTTTTGTACACTAGAGCATAGGGAGAGTAGCCTATAGGAAGTTTTCCTATTGAGTAGTATGCCCCAAGGGCATCATTGAGTTTTGCACTCTAGCCTCTTCTATATTTGCTGATAGTTCTTGTTAGGATTCTTGTGACCTCCCTATTCATAAGTTCTACTTGACCATTGGCTTGGAGGTGGTAGGATATTGTTAGTTTATGTTTAACCCCCAATAATTACATAAGGTTGCAAAAGGTAGTGCCTGTAAACTGGGTTTTGTTGTCAGAAATTAGTGCACGTGGCATTCCAAACCTGTTCATAACATTTTTTGCATAAACTGCATAGCGATGAATGATGTACAATGGATGATAGCTACTACTTCTGCCCATTTTATTTAGTAGTCAATGGTGATGATTATGTATGCCTTTTCATTTAACATGGGTATGATGGAACCCATGAAATCAATGCCCCATATGTCAAAGGATTGCAATGGTTAAATCCAATGTTGAGGTTCCTCCATTTGAGTGGCCATCCCACCATCTTGTTGATAACATTCACAAGAGTGAAGAAATTGGTAGATATTCCTAAATATGGTTGGCCAATAATACCTTGCAATTAGGATCTTAATGGCCGTGCATCTTCTAGCATAGTGGCTCCCATAAGAACCCTCATGAGCATCTTGGAGAACATGTAATTAATGAGCATTAGGTAAACACTTACAAACCAAGCCATCGGTGCACACCTTGTAAAGGTGTCGATTAATTTTTATGAATCATTTGGCCAAATGAAGATACTGTTGTTTCTTCTTGTAGTCCAGATCTTGTGGCATCTCTTGAGTAAGAATATAAGTGAGGATGCCATCATCCCATTTTAGTTGAATGGGCATTTGTTCATTTATTATGGTTGTTTTTGCCTTTGTGGCATCTCTTGAGTAAGAAGATAAGTGAGGGTTTAATCGCCTTTGTGGTTGTTTTCGAGGTTTCATGGAGGGGTCAGTGTAAATCCTATGTTGGCATATCCTAGGATCTATTCCAGTTAACTTGGGGTATGACCAAGTGAAGGATTTTGACCACTTGTTTATCACTTTTAGCAGTCTTTCTTTTTGTTTGGGAATAAGTCTTACATTGATGATCATCATTTTTCCATTTTCTAGGATCATATACTCCAAACCGGTGGGCAATAGTTTCAAATCTAGGGGCTCTTGTTTAAATCTCTTAGGAATTTTGAACTTGCCCCAGTTGATGTTTTCAAGATTAAGGCTTGGAAGTTGGAAACGAACTTGCTCTAGTGCATCTATGCTTTCAATGTAAGCACTAGTTATCCCCTAGTTCCATACACATTAGTGAGTTACTCTCTTGATCAGCCATTAGCCACTGGGTGTCTTCTTATCATGTGGCTACTGCATACAGGCATTTTTTTTATATTAATATCTTGTGCATACTGATTACATGCAGGAAATGCTAAAATTTGCATAACCCATGATCTCTGCACACAATTACACCCTATGTCACTGTATGTAATGCATGGAACTTTCTTCTTCTCGATCTTTCCAAAAGTGTTCTTCTTGGATATTTCCAGGGAAAGATTACAGATTCCTAGGCATGCATCTATAGAACATATCCATACTCTTTCCATTATTATTGGGAACTCCCCTTTACCATCGTTCACTTGTATTACTAGGAAATCAGCTGGATACGAGCACCCACACATAGTGGTAACAATGTCCTCCACTAGTCCCAAGGGGACAATGATGGACTGGTTGGCCAACTCTAGTCGAATATTACTCTTCCTTAATGGAGGTAGGTTCCAGGATTTGTACATCTCTTGTGATATTAAGTTGACTCTGAAACCTGAGTTGAGAAGAGCTTTACATGGTTCATTCCTAGCGACTTGGAGATAGATTAGAGGCTTCTTGGATCAGAGAATTTCCTAGGAAGGTGGCCCACCTTAATCCAATCAGTAACGACATGTGTTAACATAACCATATGCGTTGAGCTTGGTGTTTGGATTGAAGGAAGTCCTAAAGCCTTAATTGATGGGGAGGCATTCAAAGGTTCAACTGCTTGTGGTTTTGAGGGCTTGGTTGGACTGTTGGTTCCGAAGAAAGGTCTTCTCTTCATACGGTTGTCAAAACCAGTAGTGGGTTGAAGATTCACAGCCCTTGTAGCATTGCGTTGCTGCAATTGAGTGGGGAGTTCCCCTTGCATCGCTGAAGTGGGTGGTAATGGAGCTATCGATGTGAGAGTTGCGGATGGATTTGGAGGGTGGTATGTCTATGGGATATCTCCCCTAGGAGAAGGAGTTCTATAATAATCTCAAGTTTGATAGTGATGTTGTGGTGTCATGTAACCAACATAGTCACGTGGAGAGATTGGCTACTACATGTAGTAGCCATATGGATCTGGTTGCTGGTAGGGGTATTGTTGCCTTGGTGGTGGCATCCCCCATGACTATGGTTATTACCACTATTGATGTTGCTCAACAGGTTATGCTAGATTTCCACTTGGATAATATGTTGAAGGTTGGTGGAACTACCTTGGGTTACCTTGGGGATACGGTAACCGTCAGGGTGCTTACCATTTATTAAGTCATGGATTGAGTGCATACATCCCATACTCTTGTAAATGTGAGATCACTAGGCAACATCCCTTAGGATGATCATATTGACATATCTCACATCCACCATCATTGTCCATTTTTGAATCCACAACCTCTTCAGTGATGGCCATTTTTCCCTTACCTTTGTTACGTGCATTGTCCACTTCTCTCTTTTTCTTTTTGTTATAGTCACTACCTTGCTCCTTAGACTCCTCTATGATTTTAAGAACAGTTTCAAACCTACTATCTAGGGAGTTCTACATTTGATCTACCTTTGCTGATACTTCTATTATTAAATTTTGGAGCAGCAAAGTTTTCCTATTCACCATCTCTTCAAGTGGTGACTCTTCCTCCTCTTCACAGAATCTCACTCCCCTTTTTCAAAGGGAAGGATCTCAGTTGTATTCTTCCGCACTTTCTCTCTTACGTAGCTCTCCTTCTTCCTTGGCTACTTGCTCTAGAAATCTATGAACCTGATGAGACCTAAGCTCTGATAATCTTCCTTGGGCATAGGTTCCAAGGGTTCTCCTTGTTTCATGTCTAAGTCCATCCACGAGATGGCATAGTTGATCCCACTGCAAATAACCATGGCCAGGACAATGATGTAATAACGCATAATAGCGGCCCATGGTAGAATCCAAGGGTTCATGATTTCCTTGGTTCCATCCTTGGATTTGATTTTGTAGGTTAGACACTCAGGAGTACATTTGATAATTATCATTAAATAGCTCTAACATTGTACTCCGCCTCCAAATGGATTCTAGTTCTAAGGACCGGTACCAACTTTCAACTTCTTTCACTAGTGTCCTTGGGAACAACTTTAGTTTTTGCCATTTTTTTTCTATGTTTTTCAAGGCACATGCATCGTGGAATTCCTGTAAATGGTTTTGAGGATCAGCGTTGTATCCCCCTTCAAATCGTGGGATATTGTTCATGTCTAACCTCTTGATCCTACTATCCTTTTGATGCCTTGTTAGAGCTCTTACGACCTCTATTATATCCAACATGCTTTTGGTTGCAAGTAGGGCTTCTTCGTGGTCATCTCATTCATAGCTTCTATGATGTCTACATGGTTCCCTACTCTCCCTTCTTCTATGTCATGGTTCCCTAGAGTGCCCTTGTCCTTGTTCTTGACTATCTCGTGGATGTTTTTTGCTTTGTTTTACTATATCCTCATGATTAGTTTCCTTATGATTGCATCTGGACGTCAAAGGAGAGGGTGAATGAAATGATGAAGGTGAAGAAGAAGGAGAACCATTGCCATGACGGTGTTTTCTACCTTCTCTTTAGTGGCCTTGGTCTTGATTGTAATTACGATCAGAACGTCCACCATTATCATGTGTTTGTATTCCCTTGTTGAACACTTCATGTTCATGGGGATCAGAACCAGGGTTGTGAACCACGGAGTGGAGGTTTTGATACACCACCTCCTGACCATCATTAGGAGGGGGAACATCATTTGGTGGAGAACCTGTTGAAACTGGTTCAGCATCCCCAATTTTGCTTAAAATGTGCAAGGTGTTATGGGGCCATTTACCCTTTAAGGATGCATGGTAACTCTCCTTTCACAAGTTCTATTGACGTTGCACTTCTGTGGGATGATAGTCCCTTGTGTGATGATCACATGTAATGTATTCCACGTATAAAAGTGACATGCCTATTGGTGTGAGAGCACGAAGGAGCATGTTGGGTATTGATCGGTCTAGAGGCAACACTATGTTACCCTCCAAGTCTCTCCAATCCAGTTGTTCATCTTGGTGAAGGATAAAGATGAAATCAGGTACATACTCATCGTGATAAGTATATACTACCCGAAATTGTTGAGGAACTGGCGGATCTTGGTTATGTGTTATGCCACCGACTGTCTCTTGCGCTAGTCCTAGGTGGTGAAGTGCTCTTGTGCAAAGAAGAATACATTTTCATCTTGTTTGGTGTGCAATTTATCGTTATCTTATCTTTTCTTTAATCAACACTAAGGGTTCATTCTAACATTCCAATGATATGGATGATTTCCTATTTTCTATGTAGCACACAGAAAACTAAGTCCTCGGCAAC
>MNCI01013895.1:47382-73759 GCA_015680685.1 Gnetum montanum | reverse complement strand
TTTGTGGAACAAGGATGGGTTGGTTGATCATTGTCTTCCCAAACTTACTTGTATGTCACGATTGTATGGTTAAGTAAGTTTGAGGCATATGATTTTTATAGCTTTTATGTTTTTATGTCCTGCTGCTAATAAGGGAGGAGAGAGAGAGATAAATAAGTGACTAATTTAACTTAACTATTGATTAACTAGGCTTTAAACTAATCTTAACACTAGTATCCATTCTCACTTTCCGTACACATCCTTAACCAATGCAACACTACTGGGATTACCAAACGCTAATTGTTACTGGGTTACCAAGTGTTACATGCATGCTTGAAGTGATCGTACTGTATGTGCTAATAATAGAAATGTAAAGTGCATAAAATAAAATAAAATAAATGCAAAAGAAAATAAAATAAAGGAAATGAGTAAGAAAAAATCTCTCAAGTGCTGCAAGGATGAATCCAAGAGCTCGTCTTTATTGCCATACACAAGGCGTGCTCAGGTACACAATGCTTGAATAAAAATCCATCCACACTTAGACCTCCTACTGTGGGAACTTGGCTAGAGTTTTGCTACTTAACTCCTAAAAGACTTCCTCTTTTGAATTTTTCTTCTTTATTCTTCTTCTTCCTAACTTCCCTCTATTGTGTGCTTGGGCACTATATTTATAGGCTTGGGAGCAACTACTCTAATAATTACAAAAACTACCACTCTAATTTTAGAGAAACTGCCCCTCTAATTTTAGAGAGAAGCTGCCACTGTAATTTTAGAGAAAGTGACCCTCTAATTTTAGAGATACTTCCACTCTAATAATAACCATTCTAATAATTAGAGTAAGTTCTTTAATAATAACCACTCTAATAATTAGAGTAACCGCTCTAATAATTAGAGTAACTACTCTAATAATAACCACTCTAGTAATTAGAGTAATTACCCTAATAATAACCACTCTAATTATTAGAGTACATGCTCTCATCAAGAGGGATAACTATTGGGATGTTAACCTTGATAAGGTGGCGTTGATGTCAACCTCACCCATGCTAGGCATGGAGCCACGATTTACTAGTCTGATTTGAATAGGGATTCTTTCAATGAGAGGTATCATGCAACCTTTAAATTATTGTCATCCATTAATAGTATGTTACAATAAGGTTAAAAAATTTACTACCACACTTCTAAGTGGAGTATTAAACAAATAAGTTACTATGTTCACTCCTTTAGAAATCACACATATTACAAGTTGTTTGTAAGTCAACCTTGTTTATTACAAATTGCACATGTTACACGAGTTTATGTCTTATCACAACATTAAAAAGTTTACTACCACACTTCTAAGTCGAGTATGAACTCATAGAATAATTTATTACACCTATTAGTAAAGAAAAAAAATGGAATCCCCACCTTCCCAACCATAAGATGAGTGTCTAACCACTACCCTAAATAAATTACATTAGAATAGAATATTTATTCCATGGTAATTAACTTTTCATAAATTTTCAATGACATCTTGTCTTTTGATTTTTTGAAAATTTAATTTTTAGGTACGCCAACCAACCCATACGAGTGGCAACACATAGCACTGCTGTTGTTGAGGGGTGGTGGAGAACATGGTGGTAGTTATGCCAGGTGTTACAGGAGTTACATAATGGCCTAGGTGGTGGACATAACCATCATAATAATAGCAAGCATTGTGGTGTTGGGAATTACATGGAACATGGTGGTGGCTACACTAACATGAGGGTGGTGGGCATAACCACTAGGTGCATGGCTATAATGGGAGGCCAAAACCAACAACAAAGGATCATTGGACAAGCTTTCCTCACTCCAGAAGACTCCTCTCTCCTACTAGGAAATATTTTAGAGATGATAAGTGTAGGATCTGTAGAGCACATGTCAACAATAGTGCATGACAAACAATGCATGTGCATGGTAGGTACATTGTCAAAAAGCAGATGTATAGTGTAGTGAATAATGTGCATGATAGATGCACTGTCAAAAAGCAGACATGTGGTGAATTGGATAGTTGTGGCACAGGAAAGCAACAGCAATAGACAAGCTTGCAGTGGCACATCAACTCTACAGCATGACATCAACGTTGTAGGAATCAAAAGTAGTGGAGTGCATGAGGTTCTATTTTCCTCTCTTCCAATAGTGACATTGACAACAACAAGGTTGGTAGTGCATTAACTATCTACACATGAACAATGGTGCATAGCATCAACTCCAATCATCAATAGTAACAAATTACAGTAGCGAATAAGGAGTTGTAGCATGTTCCAATTGTGAATGGTGACTGAGCTCTCTCTCTTTGGCTAGCAAAGGTGGTAATCAGCAGGCATGTGACCCGCAATGTCAGAGATGCATTAGAGACAACCAGTAGCATTACAATGGCATGTAGCAGATAAAATGGTAGTGCATGGTAGACAAAATGGTAGTGCATGTAGACAAAATGGTAGCATGTGGTAGATAAAATAGTGGCAACATCTCTCTCTCTCTCTCTCTCTCTCTCAATGGCATTACTACTATGTGTCTCTCAGCAACAATGCATTGCAAATGGCAACATACACTATAGGCGTCACCGAGACATTACAAATGGTGATAGTATCCATGATGGTGGTAGCATGCGAGAGGTCTCCTTCTCAATAACAGTGTCCTAGGATTCTATGCTAGTATTGGTAGGCAGCGCGGTAGTGGTAGACAAGTCAATTGCCTAGCCAACAGCAACAAAATATATCTCTCTCTCTCCCTCTTCGGTGGTGTTTGAGGTCTTCTTGCTTGGCAGTGGGTACCACCAGCAGCAACGGATCAGAAACAATAATAAGAGACTAGGAAAAAATTTAAATTCACTAGTTACTATATTTTCATTAAGTCTTGAAGTTCAAGGCTATTGTTCAATTTAAATTTTCCCTACATTTTACTTTAATTTATTTTGTTTTGAAATGTCACATAGCCCTCTCTAGCTAAGACTATTCCTAGGTTTTTGTACCCATATAAAAGGTGCCCTAGGTAATAGTCTCATCAAATGAGTTTCTTTTTTCCAGTGTTAGTGCATCCAAAATTTACACATCAAAAAGTGTATGTTGGGATGTTGAATTTAAGGTGGTGGTTATTAGTATTTTCAATCCCAACTACTACATCCATGTGATCCTAACTACTCCCAAATACTATAAATAGGTGGCCACAAATTCACAACAACTTATCTCCTATAAAAAAAATAAAGCCACATGATGATAAACCACCTTATCTACTAAGGTGAAGGAATAAATAGAGATTGCCCAAGATCCTAAAGAGGCTAACTAGAAGAGAGAAGATTAGTCTTAATGGATAGGCTAACTAGAAGAGATAAGGTTAGTCTCAATAGAAAGACTAATCAGAATATACAACATTAGTCTTAATGGAGAGGCTAACCACAAGGGGTAAGGTTAGTTTTAATGAAGAGGCTAACTAGAAGAGAGAAGATTAATCTCAATGAAGGAGGCTAGGCCTAAGAGATAAGGCTAGTCTCTTGGGATCTTGTGTAATGAAATTTGAGTGAGACATAAGGAAGAACACTTGAGAGAGATTCAAAGAATCTCTTATAAGTGTCTTGTCTTGGCCTTTGGCTTCATGTTGAGTAATTGAGGATTCAGACAGGACATGTATGATCTCTAAGATCCTTGGAGGAGTTGTGAGTTCAACTTGGCTCCTCATCTTTGATGTGATACTCTACATTTTAAGAGTTGTCTAATTAAATGGAATTCTCTCCATTCCTTTGTGTTCTTCTTGTTTTCTCAGTTGAATTTTTTTGGGAAGCTTCTAGGATATATACTTCTGGGATCTTTTGAAGTAGGCTCTAAACTGTATTGGTATCAAAGCTCTTGGTCTGGAGGAATCCACACATAAATTACTAAATATTTTTAATGGAATTAAGAGAATATCTTCTAGCCATGAAGGAAGTAAGGAAGATGAAAGACCTAATGAAGTAGAGATCAATGAGAAGAGTAGTTTTCAAGTATCTCTTATTTGGAAAATAAGTGCTTAATACTCAAAGATTTCAAGAGAAGGAACCAAAAGCTTCATCAAAGGAACCAAGAGTTCTTCAAAGTTCAAGATGGTATATGTTGCTAACCAAGAAGAGTTATTAGCTCATAAATCAAGGGAGGTGAAAGATCAAAGTTAAAGGAGAGGAAAAGATCAAGGAATTTCTATAAATGGGATCAAAGATAGTAATAGAAGATAAAATACTCATTCTCATGATTTTGATGCATTAAGTCTTGATTCTTGTGCTAAGTGTGATGGCCTTAAGTCATGAGGACATTGTGCCTTCCAACTTGTGAAAGGTCATTAATTATGACATTTTTAAGGGTGGGAGAGATGATGAAGACATTACTTAACCCTTGTGTATTCCTCAATGTATTTTTGTAAATGATGTATGACATGAAATTAAATAGCACACACATCAAGAGGACAATGTTGAGGGTTAACTTTAAGGGTGATGATTGTTGAGATGTTAACATTAGGATGGTGGTTCTTAAAATGTTAAATTTGTGGTGGTGGCTACTAGAAACTTATCAATCCCAACTACTACACCCATGTGATCCCAACTACTATACCCATGTGACCCAAACTACCCCAAACCACTTCTAACCACTTATCTCCTACCAAACAACAAATCCATATGAGGGCTAACCACCTTGTCTATCAAGATAAGAAATAAATAAAGATAGACCACTATCCTAAGGAGGCTAACTAGAAGAGATAAGGTTAGTCTCAATGGAGAGGCTAACCAAAAGGGAGAAGGTTTGTCTCAATGGAAATACTAACCAAAATAGAGAAGGTTAGTCTCAAGGAAGGAGACTAGGCCTAAGAAAGAAGGTAGGTCTCTTGAGAGCTTTGTAAGGGAATTTTAGTGAAAGACAAGGAACAACACTTATGAGAGGTTCAGAGAATCTCACATAAGTGTATTTTCTTGACCTTTGGCTCCATGGTGAGAAATTAAGGATTCAAAGGGGACATGTGTGGCCTCTAAGATTCTTTGGAGAGTTATGAGTTGAGCTTTGCTCCTCATATTTAATGTATTTTTATACTTTTTGAGAGTTTTATTAATGATGAGTCATAGTTCTGATAGCTGCATTGATGAGGCCTCATTGATGTAGCCTCGTTGATGGGGTCTTGTTGATGAGGCCTAGTTGATGCATCATATCATGCATCGATGTGACCTCATTGATGCAATGTCTGTAGTCAACTATAAATATGCATCCACTAGCCACATTGATGTCATGAGAGATTGAAGTTGCAATGAAGCTCTTGCAGTTTTTCCATTTGAAAGTTAGAATTTTTCTCTTAAGTGCCCACAGCAGGAGTTATTGAGTGTACGAATCTCTATTCGAGCATTGTTGTACCTAAGCACAATAGTGTGTGTAGCAATAAAGATGAGCTTTTCGATAATCCTTGCAGCACTTTGGATAAATTAGCTATTTCATTTATGCATTTAATGTTTTTAATAATTTATTTAATGTTTATAATTATTTATTAAATGGTTCTAGAAATTAAGTTAATGAAGCGATTAAGAAAGATAGATTAAACACATAAGTACGACCACTTCAAGCATAACACGTATTCACTTGGTAATCCCAATAGCGTTATCTCTTAGTACGCCCAATAGCATAGTGCTTAGTTGCCTAGTAATGGATACATGGGTTCAAGACATGTACAACAAGTGGGATCGGATGCTTATGTTAGGACTAGTTAGATGTTAGTTAATTAGTTAGTTTGAATTAGTTAATCCAATTACTTTTATCTTCATTCAAGCACCAAACCATAAAAATGAAAAATGATAAAAATTAGATACCTCAATTACACTTAACCATACCAATGTGCATCACAAGTGTAATTGGAAAGACATTGATTAATATTAAGGTAAGATTCACTTCCTAGAAGACTAGTGCACTAGAAATGATAAAGTCCATGGAATTCAACTAGATCATGCATGAACACGTTGTGATTGATATGGTTGGGCATAGGGGTACCTTGCCGCTCATCATTAGTACCATTTCTAGAGACTTTGTTTGTTGAAATGTGCATTATTTAGGTTTAAGTAAATACCATTAATATCATTGTATGAAACTTTGAGGTTAATATCATCCCCATTATACATAGAATTATAAAAGCACACTGATAATTTTATTTTGTTTTGCAAAATGTCTTCTTCTCACAAGCACGAAGATGTGAAACCACTGATCCCATAGGAGTGCAAAGTGGTATATATTCATCTAGATGATTTTGTGCCAGAACATAGCAAATCTTCACAAAGAATACATTGTGGATGGTTATGATCCTCGAAATTACTATCCCACCGAAACACAATGCAAACAAGATTGATGTCAAGAGAAGCTCCTCAAGGCTATGAAGGAGAAACATTTCACTAATCCCTTGTTCCTAATAGATCAAGATGACAATGAGGATCTTCCCTTTAAAGGTTCTCAACATAAATATTCTCCAACCCCTATTACTGGTGACAAGGGTGTGACCCTAAACCAACAATCCACTATTTATAAACTAGGTTCAGGAAAAAGTGATAGACAAGGTAGGGACTTGAGCAAGCATCACAATAGCAAGGGATCTAAGGATGATTTCCATAATAATCAAGAGAGTGATGGCAAGCACCACGATGGTAGTGGTGGTATACCTTCCTCTTCATCTGATTACAAACATTCCTCTTCATTTGACAGTTCTCATAGAAGCCACCATCAAAATAATCATGATGAAGGTAATCAATGAGACAATAACCACCATGAAGGCCACCAAGACTAAAGGGGTGGTCAAAACCATCATCAACATCATTGATGCAATGATGACGATAAACCTCTATTAGTGACTTGAAGCATGCTCAACATTGCAGAGGTAGTTAAAATTCCAACTAGGCATACGAAAGATAGTCAAATCAAGCACTTAGACATGAACAATATCCCAAGATTTGAGGGGGATACAATTTTGATATGTAAACACATCTACAAGCTTTCCAGTATGCATGTTCCTTACAGACCATAAAGAATGAATGCTACCTCCAACATAAGGCACACCATTCTCAAGTGATCTAAGTGCACTTCCTCATTAGAACTATACACCAAAATATTGTCAAGAAAGATAATACAACACTTGCCAATCAAGTCCTTCAATACATCATGCATCAAGTTCATGAATATAGCAGGTACATTCATGAGCCCAAATGGCATCACCAACCCCTCAAACAATCCATTTGATGTTTGAAAGCTGTCTTCAACTCATCACCATGCCTAATTTTGATTTGATGGTACCCACTCTTCAAATTAATTTTGCTAAAAATTTCAACATTGCTAAGGACATCAAGGATATCATCCATCCTTGGAATAGGAAACCTGTACCTCATTATTATCTTGTTCACTACCCTAGAATCAATGCACATCCTCCATTCATCATTGTTCTTCTTTGGCACTAACACTACTAGAAGTACACAAGGAGAAATGGATTCCCTCATGAAGCCATTTGCAAGTAACCTCTCTACTTGCCTTTACAATTTAGCCCTCTAATTTGGTGCCATCTGGTAAGCTCTCTTGTTTGGAATGGTAGCACCAAGAATGAAGTCAATCTGATATTGTACATTCCTCATTAGTCGTAGTCCATCAAATTCCCCCTTGAATACATTGGAAAATTTCTCCATCAAGCCTAGCACACCTGTAGGAAGTTCGACTTGCATATCATCATAGTTAGTAGCAACTATTGTCATAACAACAAAACCAAAACCAATTTCATCATGTTCCTAAATATATTCCCTCTCTCCTAGAAGGATTAAGGAAGCATTAAGTGAACTTTGCTACCTCACTTATTTAGCTATCATAGGAGTCAAATCATGAATTCCATTAGGTCTAACAACACTCCACACATTTCTTTCTTCATCAAATTGGGCACCATTATCAAAATTCCAAGGTCTACCAAGAATTACATTATCATAATCTATTGGAAGCACATCATACCTCACAACATCATGAAAACATCCAATTTTAAATTTCAAAGTACATTGTTCCTTCACCTCTTTGAAAAAAATCCTTAGATAACCAATGCACCTTATAGGATCTTAGATGAGGATGAGTTACCAAACCCAATTTAGTAATTTCCTTAAAAGAAATAACATTTTCTTGGGCTCCTCCATTAATCAAAATATGAATCCATTCCCCACTAAGCAAACAACTAGCTCTAATCCGAAACAACAATTTCCTATTAGGATGATCTCCTCTATTCACATTCCCCATGAATGCATAAGAATTTAATTAAAAACATCCTTAATTTTTGGAGCATTAGGATTACCTCTTTGAAGAGCTTGCCTTGTTGTCTTATCCACCTCTATGGTTTGCACATCTTTGTCCTTGGATGCCTTGTGAAGTGAACATTCCCATTGCTTATGTCCCTATTCTTCAACCCTAAAGCACTAAAATTTTGATGAGTTGCTACCTTAACCCTTACCTTCCTTTCTTGGGTTCCTCCTAGTTTTACCCTTCTCATCACCTCCTTCAATTTTCTTACCTTGGCTACCCTCCTTGTCCTCAGATTTGGATTTGGATCCCTTATCATATCTAGATCCCTTCTTGTTACCCTTAGAATTTTGTTTGCTCTTGTTTCTGAATCCATCTAATTTCTTCTCAACTTCGAGTACCAAATCATAAGCCTCATCAAGGGTTTGTGGCTCATAAAAGGATAATCTTGCTAGTATGTAATTTTGAGAACTTCTAAAAAGATTAAAGCTTGCTCATACTATCATGTCCCCATTCCCAAATGATGCTACTACCCAATGAAGATGGTGTCTCTTCATAACAAGTGTTAGTGTTATCTTAACAAAGACCCAAAAGAATAGTTATAATTAAGACCTGAAAGGGCATGTTGTAATAATGAATGTGACTCTTGAGGTAACCTTTGGAGATTTGACCAAAGGCATTTATACTTGGGCTTAGACGTCATGCCAGGATGGAGTGGTGGACCTAGTATAGGCAAGTCACAGGAGTCAAGTGAAGTGGGATAGGAAGTGGACTAGCCATTCCTTCTTGTCGATTATAGGCCTAACTATGGTGGTAGTGCTAGATTGCCTCTAAGGGATAGATGCCAAAGAATGAAAACCCATAGAACACTCTCATAATATAATTTGGATACTCTATTCTATATCAATAGAGAATTCTTTTCTTTCTCTTTCTGCAATTTTTCTTGTTATTTCCTTTACATATAATGTCAAATGTTACATATATTTCACATTTGGTACATTGTCTTCTTATGCATAACATCTAATATATTGTATATTTGACGTTTTCCATGACATCTAAGGACTGGATGTTACACATACTCCTCCCAGTTTAACTTCGCTTAATGGAATAGATTACAAAATTTGATGTAAAATTATTTGACATCTTTGTCACCTTGCCCTAGGAATTTCAACCTCACAATGGTTTCTTGTCTCTAACGAGACTGTTCAAATTTCCTTTTCAACCTATATTTCATTAGATCCTAATCTTTGATAGGTTGACTGTTTCATCTTTCATAATCCTAGGACTCTTTTTCCCACCATGTCGAAGCCTTACCTTCTAATCTTAATTTAGTAATAGGTACCCTCAAGTTATTTGGTACCTCTTTTAATAGGAAATGCTTCTCAAGTGCCTTCAACCAACTTGCAAAAGCATTGGACCCATCTACACCATTGAAAGTCTTCAACTCTACATATGGAATTCTTGAAACATTTTTGAACACTCTAACAAGGGTTGCATCTTCTTCATCATCAAGCTTGTTTAAAGAAGTATTGAGCACCACCAGAGCCCTTGGAGTTATTATTTTAGGAATAGGATTCCCTCCCATTAGAATCCTTGGGTAATGATTTCCTACACTGCCATAGCTCAATTGATCTTCTTCTTCACCTACTCCATCTCCACCTAGTTGTGAAACTTCTTCATCTGAATGTACATGCTCTTCACCTCCACGTGTTAGAATATGGCTAGGACGAGCTTGCTTGTCCACCTTCTTACTAATTTCATCCAATTGAGTAACCATCATCTAGAAGGCTGACTTCATGCTCTCCATGTCATGATACATAGCTTGCACTTGTTTCTTCTTGGGTGCCATCTAAAATTGACAAAGTCCTCAACCAAAATCCAAGAGAATAAAACTAGGCTCTGATGCTAATAACACTGGAGCAAGTTCACGCTGCAATTAAATCACCTTCAACACTGATGGGATGCAATATCACGTCGTCCCTTGCGATATTGCGTACGCAATATCGTAGTCTGTCACCATGTCTATAAATAAGAGGCGGCTTTCCCTTATTCCATAGTAGAGTTTAGACCATAGCGAAGCTCTAGTAGTTTGATCCCTTTAGAGATAGATTATTTTCCAATGTATGCTCATAGTGTAGTGAATGTAATTGTACGACATCTTTTATTCGAGTGTGACATACTTGGACATGCACATGATTGGCAATAAAGATCGAGATTACTTCATCATTGCAGCATTCACTTAGTTTAATTAATTATTTATTTAACTGTGATTTACTGCTTTCTTAGTTAATCTCTCTTAACCTTATCTCCTAGAAACGCAGAATGAGTACGACCTAATTACGAGCATTTAAGTGTGACTACTTGGTACCCCAATAGCATACCTAGGCCATGCGCTTGGTAATTCTAGTGGTAGTCATGCATGAGGTTCAAGATGTGTATAGATGATTAAGGAATGGATGCTCATCGCACTTAGGCTAGATTAGATTCTCTTACCCTTTCCTCCTAGATTAGTTAATATTACCTTCCATTGCCTTCAGGAGTAACATGAGATTAGAAAACCCATCATACACCTCACTTTGGACTAAACCATACATGACAAATATAATACTAGGGCAAGTGGGAAGACAGCGAACTGCGACCTAAGGTTAATTGTCTAGGTGCCACGACTAGTCCGTCTGCGGAGTTCAACCAGATCATGCGTGAAAACACTCGTATTCGTATGGTTGAGTGTAGGGGTACCTCGCCACTCATCAAACACCTAGGTATTATGCAAAGACAAATTTATTTGCTAGAAAAATAAGAAAACTATCTTCAATTAAATTATTTGAAGATTATAATAGGGTTCACACAACCCACAAGCATCCAAAAACTTATCACACTCAAATGATATTCCACAATCAGACAATGATTGTTATCAATGCAAGACACAACCAATAGAAATCTCTCCCATAACTTGGGATTGAGATCTCAACTCACAAGTGAGATACAAGAGAATAGAACATATAGATCAGCACACCACAAGCTGATCTTGGAGCTATAATCACCTATTACACTCACCCAATGTGCTCACCCAATCTCTCTTGCCTAGTTCTCCTTGCATACAAACTTTCCTTCTTCTTCATGGATGAAGGCATACATAATTATATAGATCCAAAACCCTAGGAAACTTTCTATTTGCCTCAGATGTTTCCTACACAAATTTGGAGTCTTTTGGATGTTTACCAATCAAAATGCCATGTCAAAGCTTTTTCTTCTTTGGTGAAATAGACATCTTTGGTATCATGTAGACATCTCTTGTGAAGGCTCTGTTCTTGGAAGAGACGTCTACTGTTTTTGGGAGATGTCTTTTCTGAATTGGAGACGTGTTTCAAGTTTCAACATTCCTTTGAAAGAATTGTCCATGCTGCATCGATTCCTCCAATTGAGGCTGTGTGCGTTATCAACTCTTTCCGGTAAACCTTTTTTATTAGAATATATTCACAAAGTGAAAAATGGTTTTCATTTTAAAAACCTCGGGCAAGTGATTTACGTTATTTACGGTAAACTATCTAAACACAGTTGCAAACGCAATTGTTGTTTTGTCCATTCAGGCAAATTGCACTTTCCTTTATAAACCAAATTTACATCGTATCTCTAATTCATTAAACGTTAAGGAAAAATGCTTGAAAACACTCGTTATTCTCTTTCATGATACAAGGTTTCATCGGAATCAGGTTAGCCGTAATAAGCCATCAAAATTTAAGGGAAAAAGAAGTTGGAACAGTTTCAATTTAAAATCAGGTTTCCACCGAGTAAAGCATTGTGGTTTTGCAAGCTGCTGAAAGTTTTTTATTTCTTGCATCTTTCCTCATCCAAATTTATTTATTTATTTATTTTTAACATGGACTAAGATACGAAATACAATGCAGATAAACATCACAACAGTGGAAGGATACCAAGGAAAGCAGGGACGGAGTTGCTTTCATGAGCACAGTATAAGTACAATCAAAGCTATGCTTAAAATCCTAAGGTGTAGTAGCTGTTTGATACCTCATTTCCAAAGCTAAGGCGCTGAGGTCTTATTGGTTTTTGGTTTCTAAAGGTAGGATCTGTGAATTGAGGTGATAAAACTCAGGGTTTTATTTTATGGAAAAGCTCCTCCAAGAAATCTGGAATGTGAGCCATCTGTGGCCTGCGACAAGGGTTTTCGTTGGTGCAGAAGAGAGCCATCTCTACAAAATCAGATATGTTTTTCCAGAGCAACTCATCTTCACTGCCTTCCAAAGAGTCTTCTGTCCAGAACTTGATCTAAGCTCTCTGGGAATGAATTTTGCACCCAACTGTGCAGACTAGAATATCCATCTGGATTTATATCAGTTGGGCTTCTACCTGTTACCATCTCCAGCAACGACACTCCAAAGCTGTATACATCTCCTTTGGATGTTACCATTCCTTCTCCATACTCTGCAAATTCATTGTTAAAATCTGAATTATTGATTGTGTAACAGCTAAGCAAATCCTATATATCCAGAAACATTACCAACATGTACAATTGCAGATTCAAGATCAATAAAAACAGTTTAGAAACAACCATAGTTAAATGAACAGTCATGAGGTAAAATCTGGGCAAGGACAAAAAAATTCATTCCACAAATCACAACCCAAATAAAATACAAGATCATAAATTATTGGAATGAATCAAGCCTAACAAAGAAACAACTGGGGTAAGTTTTACATGAAAGCTTTACGAGTGTAGAAGCAGCAAGCTAATTTGCCCACAAAAATACTATTTTTAATTTAAAATGTAGAAAATTAGTCAACGTGAATTCAGCTAAAATGCAACTAAAGCTACTGAAGTGTAAGTTGAGTACCTGGAGGAATATAATACGATATAAAGTGACAAGACAAATACAATGATTCTTGCACCAACGAGACAAATACAATGATTCTTGCACCAACGATGATGTTGTTAGAGGTTGAAGCGTTAGCTTCAATCTTCTGACATCTTCATTGGATAAATATTCCAAATAAATATTTCAAAAAAGTGATGATGGAATCTCATGATAAAGGATAGCTTCATAATGGAGTTTTATGACTTAATAAATGGAATATTACTAGCACATTTTCTATTTTAATCCTAATCAAGTTTATAAGTAGGTAAAACAAGCATATTTCATAAATTTTAGAAAATATAAACTGAAAAAAATTGTTTATATTCCTACTGAGGCCTTAATTCAAAGGCAAACTATTTATTTGATGCTCTTCCTCCTCAATTCGGATGCACAATTTGTAAAGCATAAATGTGAAATAGATAAATGGCTCAAAATTCCTTCTGCAGGTACCATTTGTGCAATACAAATAGCATTCAAGATGAATCCCACATTTTTTTGCAGTATTCTACATTGGAGCACATTAGACATAGATATTCTACAATGATTTGTTACAGGTTTTACCAAAAACACATGGTAATTTTGTTAATGACGTTTTCAAATTTATAACGTATATATTTCTATTGCATTGTACAATATCTATTGCATTGTACAATAATATGGAGACTTAATAAAATTTCAATTTAGGTTAATGCTGTAAACTGGTTCAAAATTGAAACTGTTAAGACTGTCTATAAGGCCAATCCGGATCATAATTTCCAAAAGGTTACCGTAGCAGAGATGGACCATTTGCGGTTGTTAGGTTGGCTCTGTGCATTATTTTTTTTGCACAAGGAATGGAAACCTTGCTGTGACACATCAATACTGAAATAAATCGTCTCATATTTAGAGGTGCGTTTCCAACATTTCATGAAAGTTTCACAAAACAAAGTAACACAACTTTTTAAGTAGTGTCACAAAATATCCCTGTTTTTTTTTTTTTTTTACCCAAAGCTCCTGGCAGCCATATTTTGAATTTTTAATCAGTTTTTATATTGCGCATCCGTCTCCTGTCTTTTTTAACCTTGAAATCGCTCTATCATTCGAATTTTAAAATAAAAAACTCCCAATAACCCATCTTTTCCCTTTCCCTTCTTTTTACCTGCAACTGATCAAGTCTATAGGATGCAGTTTCAGGTATTTCTTCCGTATAAAATTTATAGATGTCTACTAGCTTCAAAACTGCAAAACTGCATTCCGTCTCAACAGCAGCCTGTACAGACATTCTCTAACAGGTTTGTTTCAGAGTAAGTAGTGTCCTGCCATTAACTAAAATGAAACCAAACAATAACATAGCTTTGCTTTTAGTAAGTGAGCAGAAATTACACAAATTAAGAAAACCTAACATATACGCATCCAGTGTCAATGGTAAAAAGATTGCTAGTTGTCTTGAGCTGAGCAAACCAAGTAGGATTGGATTTAAGGGATGCCCTATAAATATAGGTGATGATTATTAGGGAATTGCCCTGCAGGTGCTGAGCCCACAGAAGGATTTCAGGACAAAGGAAGGGCTCACCACTGGATTTTCATATAGAGGAAGAGGAAGGGCTGCAACGTGCTGCAGTGAGATAAATATGATTTTCAACCACATATATATATGCACCATTTCTGAAAAGATGACTGTGTGAGGATACCTAGACTTTTGAAAAAATTTTAAGATATACCCAGAGCAATGAATGATTATGGAGAGAGATGAGTTTCCTAACCACTCATGACAATGCATGCACATGACCCCTTCACATGAGTTGAATTATTTAATGAATGAACTTTAATATAGTGGTTGCATCCAACTCAGATCTCCATGATGTGTACATGGAATGCTTGACATTGTCAAATTTAAAAAATTTTAATAAAGTCAAAAATGAAACATTTTTAACCCCTATGAACTCAACTCAAAAATGTTGCACAGTAATGAAAAATGTTGTTAATAATAAAAAAGAATCATGGCAGAAAATTTTCAAATGGAGAAAATTTTAGAGGTAATGGGTTCACAACTAATACTAGCACCTCTCATGCTAGCTTAAAGGCATGTTCCAACCATAAATAAAGCATGTAGAGTAAAAAATTAGACAAAATGATTTGAAAAGTAATTTACAAATTGCCAAATCAAAGAAGACTTAAATTTTATCAAGCCAGTGATTATGAAAGACTCTACATTTTATCAAACTAATGTTGAAACCCAAAATAAGTGAAAGATAGGTACACTCCAAGATATATAGTCCAATTAGAAATTAATATAACTCATTGCCTACCAAAATTGAAGCCATAACTTGGAACTCCCAAATCAAATATCTTACCACTAGGCTAACACTTCATTATGTAATATTTACAAAGAAATTTTACATAACTTTTCATAAAATTAGAAATGTCCAAAGCATGTTATTCATAGCAAAAATTTATGGATTCAAGTGCGATTTCTATTAAATTTTTTGTGATTTTTCAAAAAAAGGTTTTCTTTGGAAGCCTTTGCAAGGTTATTTTGACCGATGTTCTTGCATGTGTCCACCAAGTGCTCGATTTGGATAATGTATACCTCTTCTTATAGAATCTTCACTATATTCTTTCCCTTCACCATCTTTGGATCCTTTTCTTATCTTTTCATTAAATAAAAAGAGGAAAATGAAGATTCACATCTTAAACAAAAATTAGTTACCACTTTTGGTACATTAAAATGATGTACAATGTGCTTGCATTTATATTGAAAATGATTAAGAGTGAAAAATGAATTATTAGGTAGGATAATTGGTGACACACAGGAAAATTATCATTTATCAATGTTGAAACATAAAAAATATTGTCTATAATGTAAATGGATGCTCATTAAGGATTTCCATTTGGATGAAATGTTTACTAGCTCATTGTAAACTAATTCATCTATGATCTTTTATGAACCTAATAAATTTGAAATCTAAAAACTTAGTTAAAGACTAAGTGAAAATAGTTTACTAAAATACCACCCACCTCTCCAAATTTATTTAATGAAAGAAGTCAATGATGAGTGGCTAGGTACCCCTACACTCAACCATACGAATACAAGCGTTCATGCACAATCCGATTGAACTCCGCAGACGGACTAGTTGTGGCATCTAGATAGTCACACGTTGATCATAGTTTGTTGTCTTCCCACCTGGACTAGTATTTGCTTTATCACATATGGTTTAGTCCAGAGTGAGGTGTATGGTATGACTTCTAACACAAGTCTACTCCTAGAGACAATGGAAAATAATCTTGTTTTAAAGCTAATAGGTAATGAGAAGCATAATCCAAACTAGCCTATGTGTGATGAGCATCTATCCTTAATCATCCGTATACATCTTGGACCTCGTGTACTACTTCTAAGATTACCAAGCGTATATTACTTGAGCACTTCTAGATACGATATTGGGTTACTAGGTAGTTACACTTAAATGTTTATAATTAAGTCATACTCATTCTACGATTAACAATAGGAATAGTAAATGATGGTAAAGAAATATTAATTAAGAAAACAATAAATAAAAATAATAATTAAGCAATTAAAACTAAGTAAATGTTACAATGATGGAGTAATCTTGATCTTTATTACTGATCATGTGCATGTCCAAGTACATCACACTCGAATAAAGGTTTCGTACAATTACAATCATCACACTGCAGGCATGCACTGGGGAAAGAATTGAAATTAATTGAAAACTAATAAAAAAGACTATTCCTACACTTACTGACACTCCCTTCCTGTGCGTCTAAATGTGGTATTTATAGGCTTATACAAGAACCACAATATTGTGTATTCGATATCGTTAACCAAGCTATGATATCACGTACCCAATATTGAGGGTCTGATATCAACACCTGACAAACCACTATTCATCATACCCCCATTACTAAATAACAACTCATCCTTGAGTCAAAGAAAGTGAGGAACAAGTTCATTCAATTACAAACAGGGGATAGGTATGAGATTATTGAATGACCATGGATTGTTTCATGCTGCAATGTGGGACTAAAAAAAATTTGGACACAAACAAAAAAGACAAAACTTGTGAAACTCATGGGGTTCCTGATGGTGGTGGCTCTTCCATGGGTGCCTTTCCTTTGTTTTGTGCTCTAGGCTTCTGAGATTGATACCATTAAAGAAGCGCCTGATGTTTCTCCTCTTTTATCCAAGGATTATGAGTCATCCATGCTGATGTTCCAATGTTTGATGGAGTCAGCACTTCCCATGGACACAGCAGCTGCGGGAACACTTGATTGGCATTGACATGCCATGTCACAAATAGTTGTCATTCCTCTTCATAAGCTCGGGCCCTAACCTCTCCACCTTTTTCTTGGCCAGATTGTGCAGTGATAAGAGTTCCCTAATGGATGCTGAATGATTATGCCTCCTACTCTGCATGTTCTGCATGAGGACCTTGGCCTCTACCTCTCCCTGGGCATTTAGTTGCACCTTGAGAATGTCCTCCTTGTTGTCCTCTTTTAGGTGTCATCTATAATCACACAAAGATCAATTGTCAGTAAGGTTATTGAAAGAAGTTTAATTATTTCATACCTTACTCATTGCCTTTAATAAATGTTGAATTCTTTGCTTAGTATAATTTTAGAGTTAGAATTTTTTCAAGTTGCTCTAAAAATTTAATGTCGGACGTGCTTTGTTTAGGTGACACATAAAAGGACACATAATGATTTTGAGAAACATTTGATAAAATGATGACAAAGGAAAGAATATATTTGGCAATGAAGTACTCAAAGGGTATAAAATGATGTGGTGGTGTGTAACAAGTACAAATTACAAAAGTCACGCAAGTGGGTCCTCCCCAAAGTAGGTTCTTAACTAGCATGCCCTTACGTAACTATACCCAAAAATTTCCGTAGGCACTAAAAGGGTTAAATGTAATCTGCACTAGGGAAAAAAAACACACACATGTAAATACCACTATGATGAGGTATGAATTCTACGCTACACAAGACATAAGTCAAAAATTCAAGAAGAGCGAGATGAGGAAAATTGTAGAAGGGATTGTAGAGATTGGTACACGAGGCAATTGACCCAGGGCACAATGAATCCTGAGTGTAGGACGTGATTAATGTGTCATTAGCCTGTCACTTCAAAATCAAGACCAAGTTCATTCCTCCGATCAGTGACATCACATTGTTTCATCCAATGATGGACAACCATAAGAGCACCATGACAGCAAGGTGTACGATCACTTGGCATTTTTTCCAAGGGAGGAGTGAGTTGGAATTTCTCTGCAGCACACACACATTTATTTCTAGTTGCTTTAGCACTTTGTTCTTCCCAACAATGAACTAAAGAAGCCACCAACCTTTAGGCATGGGCACATGTCTTTCCAGTGGAACTCTCCAAAACACCATTGAGATTCTTTATTGATTGACTTGATTACTCTTACTTCCATTTTCATTAGATCTACAAGGATCTTAGTACAATTAGGCTACATGATAGCACCTATGGATGTTACCAAAAAGAATCCACAAGTCCCCTTGATGTCAGACCCTGGCCATTGCTTCTTAGTCCATCATTCTTCACTTTGGGCATAATGAGCATAAAATGACTTTAATTTTTAATGATGTCAATAATATCATCACAAACAAGGTAGAACCTCTTATTAATAGAAAGGTTAGATGGATGTGGTGGGCTCACTGTCCAAATAATTATTCACATGAGACTTGATGGCATAGAACAACACCTCAACCAACAAGTCACATGAGTGTTTTATTCATAGATGATATTACCCATAAAAATATAAAATAATAAATAAAAAGATAAAACAACAAATTGAAAGATGAAAAAACTAGAAAATAAAAAATTGTAAAATTGAAGAAAAGGAAAAACATTTATTACTTCTGCTTGTTAGAATGGAGGATATCCCCCATAACTAAACTTTTGATCATGGTGAGAATTAATAAATGGAACGTTTGGATCCATGCATTTTTGAAATATTGGGACTTGATCATATCCAAACCATTTGGTGTCTTTTGATGTGAAGGTTGGAATGTACCCAATTTGGGGTTCACACACTTGATTAAAGTTGGCATAGTGGGGAAAATTATAAGATGTGGCCATGTAATAAGGAGCTAACCCACTATGGCACCCATGATCGTAAGATGGGATGCAAGGATCAATATGTCTCCCTACGTGGCTATATTCATTAGGTCGCATGGTTGTTGGAACATTAATTGATGGCCCTAATAAGGTAACATGAGGCGTTGGGTTTGAGGAGAAAGATGCACCATAGCGTTAGGCTTGTGTTGAGTTGTTGGATACAATGGATTTAGAATCATGCTATCTCTTTCTATGGTCATGTCTAAAGAAAGGACGCTTTCAATGTTGTGGAGGACCTCCATTGCTATTGATAATAACAGCATAAATAACATTCGTGGGTTGGTGTTGTCGTGCAAAATGTTCTGGCATAACTGGTGGCGATGTAGAAGGAGGTGAAGAATGAGAATATTGAGGTTGAGGAGAAGTGTAAGGTACATGAGATGGTGGTCTTATTGGAGAGGACATGGGTGGATAGTACTCAAGAGAATGATAATGATGAGATGAAGTAGAGGATGTTGATCCAATTGGAAAAATAGGGTGTTGAACATAATGAACATTTGGCATCAGGACATACAAAGGCTATGGTGGGTTTGACGATGGCCTTCCCCACGACTGGGGTTTTTGCCACAGTGGTTGAATACAGTATTTTTGTATGAAGTCTAGATGTAGCATTCCTCTCCAATTCTCATGTAAATGTAACACAATTGGGCATTGGCCTTTTGGGTGATCATACAAGCAAACATCACATTGATACAGGTGATATGCAGTTGAGCTCTTATCCTTATTTTCTTCAACCCTTCTTTCCAATTGTTGTGTGGTGTCCTATCCTGTTTCTTGATTCAGCATAGTTTCACCTCCAGTAATGTTGGCATATTCTCCACATTTTTCATATATCCATTTTTCCATCTTATTTATCTTTGCCTCAATTTCATCCAGTGATTGTGGTATTGACAAGGATGCTTCCACCTCCTTCAGGTTAGTTGATTTCTCCTTTTCATGATCATGGACCTTTTCTATTTTGAGATTTTGATCTTGTTTAGAGTTTTCAACATTCTCCCATTTAGCCATTTCTCCTTCTTCTTTGGCTACCTGCTTAATAAGATCTTGGAATTGGTGGGTTCGTAGTTCATATAGTTGACCTAGGGCATACATCCCTAGAGTCTCCCTTGTTTCATTATGGAACCCATCTATGATATGGTACATTAGCCTTTCCTCAGAGAACANCTAGTTTGGATTATGCTTCTCATTACCTATTAGCTTTAAAATAAGATTATTTCCCATTATCTCTAGGAGTAGCCTCATGTTAGAAGTCATATCATACACCTTACTCTGTACTAAACCATACATGACAAAGAAAATACTAGTTTAGGTGGGAAGACAATGAATTGTGATCAATGTGTGNTTTTAAGGATTTGTACCATACTTTTGCTTGGCCAACAAGTGTCATAGGAAAGAGCTTAAGTTTTTTCCACTCATTATCGATATTATTCCATACACATGCATCATGGAAGGCTTGTAAATGATGTTGCGGATCTAAAACATAGCCTCTTGAAAACTTGAAAAATTGTTTAAATCAAGCCTAGGTAGATAGCTTTTCTTGTGATGCCTGCGGGATATTTGAACAACCTCTTGTATATGCATTAGGCTCTTAGTGGCCAGCAGGGGTTCATTTTCACTAGGTAGGTTATGAATTTATGAGTTGGGATGATGTTGTCTTCATTTATGTACATAGGAGATCCCTAAATAAGATTGAGTACTCCAAACTTTATCTTCATCATCATATAATTCATTGGTTCTCTAATGAATTGCCTTACTAATTGTTGCGTTATCATAGTCTTATGAGAGAGACATTGTTGTGAGCTTGTGTGTGACTTATTTGTGATTACTTCTTTCTGAAAGATATATCGTCAATGCTTTGTTACAACGATCTTGGATGATGCAACTAATCTAAATAACTAGCACTATCTCTGGCAATGGTGCCAATGATGAGTGGCTAGGTACCCCTACACTCAACCATACGAATACAATCGTTCATGCATGATCTAGTTGAACTCTGTAGATGGACTAGTTGTGGCATCTAGATAGTCACACATTGATCACAATTCATTGTCTTCCCACCTAAACTAGTATTTTCTTTGTCATGTATGGTTTAGTACAGAGTAAGGTGTATGATATGACTTCTAACATGAGGCTACTCCTAGAGATAATGGGAAATAATCTTATTTTAAAGCTAATAGGTAATGAGAAGCATAATCCAAACTAGCCTATGTGTGATGAGCATCCATCCTTAATCATCTGTATGCATCTTGGACCTTGTGTACTACTTCGGGGATTACCAAGCGTATATTACTTGAGTGCTCCTAGATACGCTACTAGGTTACCAAGTAGTTACACTTAAATGTTTGTAATTATGTTGTACTCATTCCATAATTAATGATGGTAAAGAAATATTAATTAAGAAAACAATAAATAACAATAATAATTAAGCAATTAAAACTAAGTGAATGCTACAATGATGGATTAATCTCGATTTTTATTATCAATCATGCACGTGTCCAAGTACGTCACACTCAAATAAAAGTTTCATACAATTTCAATCATCACATTGCAGGCATGCACTGGGGAAAAAATTGGAATTAACTAAAAATTAATAAAAAAGACTCTATTCCTACACTTACTAACTCTTCCCTTCCTGTGTGTCTAAATGTGGTATTTATAGGCTTACATAGGAACCACGATATCATGTATTCGATATCGTTAACTAGGCTACGATATCACATATCCAATATTGAGGTTCAGATATCGAGGGTTCAATATCAAGGGTCCAATATCAGCACCTAACAAACCATGATTCATCAATCAACGATCAACCTAACAATTTGGAAAATACAAAGTTTTCTTACTAAGCAATTGAGAAAAATAAAATCACTCTAGTTGGTGTGGTAACAAGCTACAAGTTTCAAGTCCATATAATAAATCAATCAATTAGTTTATACTCAAATAAAATTAATAAAAATTTAATTGAATAAAATATTTAATCCACAGTATTGGTTTCACATGTAATAAGTGATATCGTAGTAAAAGGTACAAAGACCTTTTGATTTAGAAGGTAGATGATATCTTGGTAAAAGTTACAAAGACATTCAGTAGAATACATGTTAGATCGTTAGCAATAATAGAGTGATAATAGCCTAAATCTTCAACCTAAATAGCTTATTTCTAGGCAAGGAACAATTAAAGTTAGTATTATCTCCTTATTCTCTAGGGTTTGTACCCTCATGCTCCAAGTTTGTGTCCACCAACATAATTGTAAAATGATTGCATTTCTTGTGATTATTTTAGAGAAAAGGTCAAAAAGTTAGATGACTTGGTATAGACTTTGAACCCATAATTTCATTAGTACAATCATTGCATTTCTTGCGATTATTCCAGTTATCTTATCAATACAATCATTGCATTCTTACAATTATTTCAATTATTCATGTCATTAATGTATTAAATTAGCAATCTCATTAGCATAATCATTACATTCTTAAAATTATTTGGGATATTCATGTCATTGTTGAAGCATGGTATGAATTTGATATATTTTTTTGTGAATATCAAATGTCTTAGAGTAAGGTAAAAAAGTTTTATGAATTGGTACATATTGAATCAACAATCTTAGCAGTACAATCATTACATTCTTGAAATTATTCTTATTATTTATGTTATTTTGAAAGCATGCTATGAATATGATATATTTTCCTATAGGTTCTAGATGGCTTAGGTTTGAAGCATAGAAGCAAGAAAAAGAAAATTTAAAAAGTTTGATGACTTGGTACAGATTGAACCAACAATCTCATTAATACAATCATTGTGTTCTTACCATTATTCATGTCATTTTGAAAGCATGGTATGAAGCTAATATATTTCTCTAGAGGTGCCAAATGGCTTAGGTGTGAAGTAAAGAAGAAGAAGCATAAAGGTCAAAAAGTTTGATGACCTGGTACAAATTAAATTAGCAATCTCATTAGTACAATCATTGTGTTCTTGCCATTATTGATGTCATTGTGAAAGCATGGGATGAATCCAATATATTTTTCTATAGACCCATGATGGCTTAGGGCAAATGTCAAAAATTTTTATGACTTGGTATAGACTAAACTAACACAATAATTAAGTTCTTGCAATTACTCTAGTTATTCATGTTATTATCAATGCATTGTATGAAACTAATATATTTTCCTAGAGGTGTTAGATGGCTTAGAGGTGAACCATAGAAGAAGAAAAGTTCAAATGTTTGATGATTTGGTATAGATTGAACCATCAATCTCATTAGCACAATCATTATGTTCTTACCATTATTCATACCATTGTGGAAGCATGGCATGAATCTGATATATTGTTCTATAAACCTTTGATGGCTTAGAGAAAAGGTCAAAAACTCTGATAACTTGGTATATACTAAACCAATACAATCATTACATTCTTACAATTATTTTGGTTATTTATGTCATTGTCAAAGCATGGTATGAATTTCATATATTTTTCTAAAGGTGTTAGATGGCTTAGGGCTGAACTACTAATGAGTGGTAAGTTTCCCCTATGCCTAACCATATGAAGCACAAGTCTATACACATGATTCAATCAAATTTGGTAGATGGGACTTGTATGTTATCTAGATAATTAAGCATTAATTATGGGTCACCGAAAAGAAAGGTTTTTCCATCATGTTGGTGATATGGCAAAGTATCTTCATACACCTTCTTCCATTCCCTAAAAGCTTGGTAATATTGAGTAGAATATGTGTATGTAAAAGGGTTTATACATGGAGCCTCATCTATATCATCATTTAAGAAATATTCACCAAGTCCTAATTTGACCGCTCCAATGAAATGATTGTTGTTTTGATTTCCTTGAGATGTAGTTTGTTGATCAAAAGTCATTACCACTTGCTTATAAAAGGGTTCCCTAGGTATAATCATATACTTAGATTTTCCTTTGATAGGGATTAATAATTCCAAGAAATCCGACCTAAAGAAGCCCCCAAACTTAGCTCCAAAATTCCTAGATAAGAGCACACCATATGTGGGTGTCATGTCAACTACTAGGATATCCGTATAACATGTAAATGTAGGGTATTGATTAAGTTGTACTTTTGCTCCTTTTAATAATCCTACCACAGGTACATTAGATCCATCGAGTTGAATCATACTTTTTGTTTGTGATATCATTTGTGCTCCTAATGCATTACAAATGTCAAGAGGCATGACACTAATAGTTACACTGAAATCCATTAAACAGTTATGGACATTCTTTCCTAAAATAATCAAAGTGGCTAGGAAAGGGAGGTGGTTCTTCTTGCTAGACATGGAATTATTTGCATTTTGTACTAATAGTGTGTTAGGACTTTCCACGAAGTGAACTTGCCTTTTGGGAATTGGGGATTTTTCTCTTTGGGCTACGAGTGTATGACCCATATCCCAAATCACTTCTTCCATTTCATTGAAGTGTAGGAGGTCATACATCGAAATGTTAGCTTTAACTCTTTTTAGGTCCTCACCAAATCATAATTCTTATGTTCATCCTTGGCTTTTTGTTGAGATGGGGCTCTTCTAAGTATAGAAGGGGGCTTTGATCATTGTGGGGCAATTATTTGGGATGACCCGAATTGGTTGTTTACATTGTTTTGACTAGGAACTATTCTATTTGGAGGTGTATAGGAATTATTCCTAGTTTGTTGTTGTGTGGTATTTACAATGTCACTAAGTTTACGGTAGTGAATGTTATGTGGGTTAGGGTCGCCTATCATAACTTTTTCTAATGAGGAAACCTCTTCATTTTCTATCTCATGAGGTACATTAAGAACCATGATAGGGGTTTTTCCATTTTGTTGCCCTTGGGTATTTTCACCATAAAATGTCAAGAATTGAGGACAAGTCTTTTCCGAATGTTGTCTCGTACTATGAATACGACAATAATCATCATTGATTGATGTACTTGGTTTTTCTGATTGTATAGGGCCTTTGTTATTGTTTCTCTTTATCTCAACCGCTTCATTGGATAGTTTTTATAGTGAAGTGAATATCTGAGTCATCTGATCTTGAGTTTGGTTTGGTGGTTTAACAGAATTCGATGTCCCGTTTGGGCTTATAATGGATTGGATCAAGGCTTTTGATTGGTTATCAGTCAAACTAGTGTTGGATGGTAAGAATGAAGAGGATATGGGGCCTTGAGAGTAATTACTTAAATGTTGAGTTGGTTGAAAGAGAGGAAGACTTTGAGACATAACATTAGACGTTTGAAAAGTTGGTAAGAGTAGAGGGTTTGATTGCAAAGGATTAGTACCACTTATCATCTCAAATTGAGTTTGGATATTGTTCATAAGGGTTATTTTCTCTAATTCCATAGCTTTAAACATTGCATCTTGTATTTCTGTTATGTTAGAATCAGATTTGATAGCATAAGTAAAGTATGGATCGATGGTAGAGAGATAGAAGTTGAGGATACCATCTGGTTGTGGTCGCATCTCATTTGGCACATAGGCAAATTGATGAAGGAATCTAAGGTTATAATCCCTAACATTTTCCCCATGTAGCTTTCTTAGGCTGGTAAAGTTGTTTGATGCAATAGCAGGGCTTGTAAATTTATCAAATTGAACCAAAAACTTGTTTTAAAATTCTTGCCATGTGTTAATAGAGGTGTCAGGAAGCATTAAGAACCATTGGGTTGCTTTAGTCCTAAACGTTGTTATAAACACCCTGCATGCCACATCATTGTATACAATGTTGTGGATCCCTAGTAAGGTTTCAAAACATTGTATGTGTTGGCGGGCATCATTCGTAGGGGTTGTAGAATCGAATAACAAGTTTATGTTCTGAAGGGATTTTGTTATGTTATGGTAGTTATGAAAGTTAAAGGGGTTTCTTACCAAGGAAGCTGAGGGTTGATAGGCTGCCATTTTAGTCTAAGATTTCTTGAGAATTGAATTTGCAAAAAGTGAAGCTCATTGTTTTTTTAAAGTGAAATGACAAGTAGTTGGTTGACTATGGGTAGGAGTAAAAGCTCTTTGTTGAGATGTTTCGTAAGAAGAGTCACTCATAAAATGAAAAATATTATGAAATGTAAAACACTAATAAACTGTGAAAATTAAAGAAAATGGAAAAACATTTGAATGCTATATATATATTTATTTATTT
>MNCI01013895.1:35921-46022 GCA_015680685.1 Gnetum montanum | reverse complement strand
AAAAAAAAAGTAGTGCATTACAAGTTGCTTATAAATCATAGAATAAGATCAGTTTCAGTTTCATAAAGGAGGTCTGTGCATTTTCATTCACGCATACTGTAACGGAGAGGAAGATCAATCCAGTTGAGTTGCAGTTCGATTTCCCCAGTCTCTCAACATTCTGAAGCTTCAGGCAAATATCCTACACAAGCTGCCCTTTGACAGACTTGATGTGGCTATCTGAGGCCAGACAATTTTCTTTGCACATCTGCAATGCCCTGTAACTGACGGCTTCTGTTGTAGCTGGCGAATTCACAGCTTTGCTGCTGGCAACCATCACCAGGGGTTGCAGGTTAACAGCATCTCGCATATCATCATCCTTGCTGATTATGTCCTTATCTCCAACTAGCAATTTGAGAGGCAAGATTGGGTTTGTGACAGAAACAGTCAACTCCTCATCCCAAACAGGATTAAGATTTTTCTTGATAACTCTGGTCTTGATAGTCTGATTACCTAGATGAACAACAATGTAAGGATCACTGGAGGTGATATCCCGGACTGCAAGATTTTTGCCCCGGATTACCCGGACTCTCAAAAGACCCAGTACGTTCTCCATCCCTCTAAAACTATGCTCTGAAACTGGGAAATATGAACAATTGGAAACGCAGGGAGCTAGAACCGGATTTCCACTGGATGAGCGTAACCCAACGAGATCCATGCTTGAATTTAAAGCATTGCAGCAGCGGCAGCAACAATGTTTCAAAATTCCAAATCAACTCATGATGACAAGATTGCATGAAGCCACAAAGTTACAGTAACAAAAAAATGTGACACGCACGAATCCAGGATCCTGTGCAGACAGCCTTTAACATATGCAATCTGCGGCCACGCAAACAAAACAAAAGAAACAGTAGGCCGACGAATGTCTGTGGTTTCTGTGATGACAGATCAGCATTATCGTCGTGATATCGGTAAAATTCGTTCATGTATAATAATGGTGTCGTGTTTGCTTGCGGAGGAGGTCAACAATGCCAGAAGATGGCTGCTTTAAATGGTGGATATTAAAAGAGGTGAACGATGACGAAGATGGCAGCTTTAAATGGTGGATATTGAAAGAAGATGTGAGTTTCCAGTATAGACGTACCAACCTGAGTTTCTGGTGATCCATCACGATCAAGAAATTGTTGAGTTATATAGTTCATCAAGGTCTTTCTATGTGCACTCTTTAAAATATGAGACTTGTTTATCCTCAATATCTTTTTTTGGAAGTGAAGACTTATTTGTTATATTTGTTGAATTAGATCTATGCATTTTGACTACTTTGCAATTATAATAGTCTACATGTATGTTGATCGTGGCCCCATGCGTAGCATGGGTGAGGTTGACCTCAACAAGTACGTTTGTAAAACATCACCCCTAGGAGAAAGAGTTTTATAGTACTTGTGGGTCTANGATGGAAACAAGGACATGAACCCTTGGATGTTGCCATGGGCCAATATTATGCATTATTACATTGTTACCCTGGCCATTGTTACTCATAGAGGGAACAACTATGCCATCTCATAGATGGGCTTAAGTATGAAATGCAAAGAACCCTTGGGACCTATGCCCAAGGAAGGCTATCTAAGCTCAAAGCCCATCAAATACAAAGATTGTTGGAGCAAGTTGTCAAGGAGTAAGGTGAGTTAAGGAAAAGAGAAAGTGTGGAGGAATACAATAGAGACCCTTCCCTTTGAAAGAAGAAAGTTAGATTTTGTGAAGATAAAGAAAAGTCGCCACTTGAAGAGATGGTGAATAGGAAAAATTTCCCCATTCAAAAATTTACATCAGAAGTATTGGCAAAGGTAAATCAAATGTGGAACTTACNATCACTACTTTGCTCTTTAGACTCCTCTACTATTTTTAGAATGGTTTGAAATTTATCATCTAGTAAGTTCCACATTTGATTTACCTTTGCCAATACTTCTGATGTAAATTTTTGAATGGGGAAATTTTTCCTATTCACCATCTCTTCAAGTGGCGACTTTTCTTTATCTTCACAAAATCTAACTTTCTTCTTTCAAAGGGAAGGGTCTCTATTGTATTCCTCCACACTTTCTCTTTTCCTTAACTCACCTTACTCCTTGACAACTTGCTCCAACAATCTTTGTATTTGATGGGCTTTGAGCTTAGATAGCCTTCCTTGGGCATAGGTCCCAAGGGTTCTTTGCATTTCATACTTAAGCCCATCTATGAGATGGCATAGTTGTTCCCTCTATGAGTAACAATGGCCAGGGTAACAATGTAATAATGCATAATATTGGCCCATGGCAACATCCAAGGGTTCATGTCCTTGTTTCCATCCTTGGATTTGCTTATGCTGGTTGGACACTCAGGAGTACATTTGATATTTATTGTTGAATAGCTCTAACATGGTACTCCATCAACGAATGGATTCCAGTTCTAGGGACTAGTACCAGCTTTCTACTTCCTTGATCAATGTCTATGAAAACAACTTGAGTTTTTGCCACTTGTTTTCTATATTTTGCAAGGCACATGCATTGTGAAATGCTTGTAGATGGTTTTGAAGATCGGCATTGTATCCCCCTTCAAATCGTGGGATGTTATTCATGTTTAGTCTTTTGATCCTACTATCTTTCTAGTGCCTTGTTGGAATCTTAATAGCCTCAATTATATCTAACATACTTCGAGTGGTGAGTAGGGGTTCATCATGATCATATTGTCTATGGTGTCTATGATGCCTATGTTGTTCCCTACTCTCCCTTCTTTCGTGATGTGTCTCTTTGGAATGCCCTTGCCTCCTTTCTCGACTGTTTTGTCTATGATCCCTATTTTTCTTACCATTGTCCTTAGGGTCTTTCCCTTTGTGACTGCCTTCAAATCCTAAAGGAGAGGGAGAAGGAGATGATGAAGGTGAAGAGGAAGGAGGATTGGCACCATGCTGGTGCCTGCTACCTTCTCTTCGGTGGTCGTGATCTCGGTTGCATTTATGATTAGAATGTCCATCTTTGTCATGCATTCGTGTTCCTTTTTCGAATCTTTTGTGTCTGTCAATACCAAAATCTGAGTTATGAATAATTGAGTGAAGATTCTGATACACAACCCCCTAATCGAAGTCAACGAGAGGAACATCGTTTTGTGGAAAACCTCCTGAGGCAGGTTCACCACCATTATTTTCACTTAGGACATATGGGATATCCTGAGACCACTTCCCCTTCATAGATTTGTAATGTCTCTCCTGTTGTAGGTCCATTTGGCATTATGCCTCTGTGGGTTGATAATCCCTCGAATCTTGTTCATGCATAATGTACTCCGATTGTAAGTGGTGCATACCAATTCATGTGAGAGCACGAAGATCCATGCTTAGGATTGAGCGATAGAGAGGTAACACTATGCTACCTTTTAAATCACACCAACATAGTTGTTCATCCTGGTGGAGGATAAAGGTAAAGTTTGGTATATACTCATCAGGATGAGCATATACCAACTGAAATTGTTAGGGAACTATTGAATTATTATGTGTACTCTACCTTCGATTTTTCATTGTGTTGGACCTAGGCAGTGAAGCACTCTCATAAGAAGAAGGAGACATGATTGATTATTCAATGTGCAATACTCTTTTTTCGATGATTGTAGGATAACTAGCCCTAAGGGTTTGTTCCAATGATGGGAAGATTTCCTAAATTCTAATTAGCACACAAACAACAAAGTCCCTAGCAACAGCACCAATGATGTGCGACGAGGTACCCCTATGCCCAACCATCCAAATATTAGTGTTCACACATGATTCGGTCGAACTCCAAGGACTAAGTGCTTATGCGCCTTCATAGAATAAGGATGGGTTATGCAATTGTTGTCTTCCCAAGCTTACTTGTAAGACATGATTATATGGTTAAGTAAACTTGAGGTATGTGATTTTTATGATTTTTATGTTTTATATTCTGGGTGCTTAAAATAGAGAAATGAGATAATTTAATAACTAATTTGATTTAACTAATTAACTATTCTCTTACTAGTCCTAACACCAACATCCGTTCCCACTTGCTGATCACATCTTGAACTAGTGTAACACTACTGAGATTACCAAACGTTAGTCATTACTAGGTTACCAAGTGTTCCACATATGCTCGAAGTGGTCGTACTGAGTGTGCTAATTCGTTGATAATTAACAAGTCAGTAGAAATAACATTAATTAACTAATGAAAGTAGCAAATAATAGTAAATAACATTTAAATAAAATAATAAAGCTATTCTGAATGTTGTAAGGTTTATCACAAAGTTCGTCTTTATTTCCAAACAGAAGTTGTGCTCAGGTACACAATGCTCGAATAAAGATCTATTCACTTTATGACTTCTACTATGAACACTTAGAAATAATTCTAACTCTAGAAAGGAAAAATTGCAAGAGTTCAGCTAAGGGACTAAGAAAACTAAACTCCAAAGCCAAGTGCCCTTGTCTCTTATTTATAGGTGATGAGACAGGTTCTGACATCGCATATCCAATGTTGCTTGGTCTACCCCAATATTGTGTATCTGATATCATAGGTTTGATATCGGGACTCATTACCATACTAGTTCCATACATGAAATTCAACCGAATTACAAGTGAATGCTTATGATTTGTAGGGTTAGGCATTGGAGGTACCCAGCACTCATCATTGGCACCATTACTAGGAATGGTACTAGTGATCTAGATTAGTTATATTATAAACAATCACTGTAAAATTATTAAAAATTTATCTTTTAGAAAATATTAATATTTTAAGTCACACACGTTATCCAATAAAAACATGTCTTCTTCACATAGGACCAATAATGCATCACATGAAGAGAACACTAGTAGGAGAAATAGTAGGTTCTATATTGAAGAGAATTAGAGTGAACTACCATAAGTAAGGATCTCATATGCTCATCTTAACCCTTATTATATTCAAGGACTACGTTTAATAGATGCAAACAATCCTAGAGGGGATGGAACAAGCCCTTGAATAAGAAGGGCCTCAAGGCCTAGGACCTCCTCCAAACCTAGAAGAGATAAATCAAGGAACCATAGGAGGAGATATATGATGAGTGGCGAGGTAGCCCTACACTCAACCATACGAAACAAGCGTAGCAAGCGCGATCCGGCTGAACTTTTTAGACTAAATGCCTAAACACCCCATGGAACACTTGGGGTTAATCATTCATTGTCTTCCCAGACTTACTTGTTGTTGTCACGGTGTATGGTTTAGTAAGTCTGAGGTATATGATTTTTTTGGTCTTTTTTGGTTTTATGTCTTCTACGCTAAGAGCAAAGGGTTGAGAAACTAACTAACTCTAACTAATGTCCTAATTCTAAATTAACTAGCATCAACATCCGTTCCCACTTACCGTACACACCCTAAACCGATGCAACTGTGGCTACCAAATGCTAATCATTACTAGGATCACCACACGTAACACACGTGCTCGAAGTGGTCGTACTGAGGCACTTAACTAGCCTAAGTGCGATGAGTAGCCGATTTCTTGACTAGCCGTACACACAGGGACTACCACTAGGATTACCAAGCGTAGATCCTAGAATACGCTACTGGGTTACCAAGTAGTCACAATGCTCGTAATCAAGTCATACTCATACCGCATGCAACGAGCAGCCAATTCCTTGACTAGCCGTACACATCCTTAAATGCTAGTAATCAAGTCATACTCGTACCACATTCTAGGAAAGCAATAAATAACAATAAATAAAATCCTATCCATGCACTGCAAGGTTGATCTAATCAAGTTCATCTTTATTGCCGTACACAACTTGTGTTCAGGTACAAAGTTGCTCAAATAAAGAGATGTTCACTCTAGGACTCCTACTGCAGGCACATGGGAAATTAATTTAACTCTGGAGTGATCAAATTGCCAGAGCTTCGCTACTTCTAGCTAAAATTTTCCAAATGAGGGGAGTGCTGCCTCTTATTTATAGATTTGATGACAGACCGCGATATTGCATACGTGATATTGCAGGGGATGCGATATCATGGCTTGTGCATATCGTGTCTCATCATACCCCCATGACTGAATGAAAACTCGTTCTCGAGTTCCTTACAATAATATCAGGAAGGTATGGAATTATTGAGGGGAATGAAACTAATGGGATGACATGTGAACAGATCATTATTACAAGACTTGACAAAACTGGTGTTCATGACAAGGGTGAACACCTTATTACAATGACATCAGGCCTTTGTTGGCAGCTTGAGAGAAAGAGAGAGATAGAAAGAAGTGTTGCTGCTTCCAATTCCAAGATTGCGCTTTTCGTTGTCCGTCCATAAGCACGCCATCGATCTTGCTCCTTGCATGCTACTTCAACGTTGTTCCATTCCAAGTGTTTGCTCTAGATCCATTCCATTGTTGTATGATTACCATCTGCACACATAACACAATCATATATTAGCAAGGGTAATTGAATCATTAAGTAATTAATATCTTGCTTTAGTGTAGGTCCATTGGCTAGGTTGTGGTATGGCTAATATGGATCGGGAGATGTAGTAATGATGACTACCGAAGGTGTAGGGGTTAGGAAGAAAATCAAAAATTTTGTGGTTAGGAGAAAATCGAAAAAAGCCGGCCTCGTACCCCCATGACTAATCGCAAACCTCCGGTAGTGGTAGAATGAAGAAGGGAAAGGAGTAAGAATGATAGATAAAAAGGGATAACTAAAAACATCAATGAAGTAGATGTCAAGATGATAATGAACAGAATAATAATTAATTGCAAAATGTTAAGGCAAAGAAGTTAACAGATGCACCAAATAGGAATGTCAGTGGGTCCTCCCCAAAGCAGGTGCATGCCATTAATGCCCTAACAGACCCACATTCAAAGAGTCCGTAGGCTCTGGGAATGTCTTTTGGAACAAGAGTTAAAGTCTTAACTACAAGAATTTACTAAAAAGAAAACAATGCATCAACCAAAATAGATACACTAATGATACAACTGGCAATGAGGTGAACAATGGAGAGAAGGATGGAGAGGAGAGAAGAGAATGGAAGAGAATCTCAAGAACAAGTTGGTGTACATCCCCTTGTGTGTTTGATGATTAATGTGACTTGGCAAGTCTCATTCCAACTCCGACCTCAAACCAACCACTTCCAATGGCTTCACATCAATGCATTTGGCTAAACCATTCACTTGGGTAATAAGGATGCATCTTCAAAGATCCGCCACCATTCTGATGAAACAAAGGAGGCAATGGGAAGCGAGAAGGGCCCTAGTTAGAGGGAACACTTTTGGTTCCATAACCAATGCTTGTAGCCCAAATTTTATTTCGTTTAAGAGGTGTGCTTTGAATTCTCACGTTCGTCATTTTTTTTTATTTTTTTTCTTTTTTTTTTGTGTTTTGTGTTTTTATGCGTGAGAACCACACCATGCAAAGACTTCTTATTTTTATTGTCTCAGCTTCCGATAATTGGGTAACATCGGAATGGTAAGAAAACTCAAGAAGAAACATCTAAGCACCCAAGAGAATGACCAACACAAAAGCATCTAGTTCCCTTGAAGTCACACCCTTTGCAATCCTTGAGTCCTTCCTTAGTTTGAGAAATACCCAGTCACTGATTCATTAAATTTCTTATTAGAAGGGAACTGTACATTTCCAAGCCAAGAGAAACCATAGAAATTGGTGGATGGATGGATGAAGTAATCTCATTGCTTGCCATATCAAAAGAAACATACCTTAGTATCAAATTGTGACTTAAAGGTAAAAACCAAACATTAGCAATCAATATGAAAACAGTTCATACCATCAGTCCGAACACTTATTATGGGACAAACTTATAGGGTGGATACACACACACACTCACATAAAAAATGGAAAAGTGTAACGATGTTGTAAAAAAAATTAAAAAACTTAAATAACTTTGTAAAACAAAAATGTGTAAGAAAAATGTTGTAAAACAAAAACTTAAAATAACTGAGGGCTCCATATGATTAGCATAGGTGGCCATCTCCCCCATGACTGAGTTGGAAGGAAGAGATCCAAAATAATGAGCGCCTGTTTGAATTTCGTAACAATGCCCAACTTCTCCCTGCTGATGATCTTAAGTTGAGGGGTGGAAGTTGGCGACGCTCACATTCCAATGTGTCCATGCCATGGTTGTTGGCATGAGTTGTCTCCTCAGTTCGTTCCATGCATATTTTCTTGCTCCTTCGAGTGGCTGTCAACCACGGGGTGTCTACTACTGGTTGCGTGGTTGCTACATACAAGCATCTTTGTTTCTCACTCTCATAGGCACACCTCTCACATGGAGACATATCCTCCATGTCATCACCCGATGAATCACTGTATGTGATGCATGGAATCTTCTTCTTCTCAAAATTTCCGTAAATATTCATCTTAGAAATTTGTAAGGAAAGATCACGGATTCCTAGGTACGCATCTATGATACTTAGCCATGGCCTTTCCATTATAATGGGGAAGCCCCCTTCGTTGTTAACCTCAATCACCAAGAAATCGATTGGGTATGACCATCCACACACAGTGGTAATAATGTGCTCCACCAATCCTAAGGGAATGTTGATGGACTGGTCAGCCAGCTCCAGTTGTATGTTACTCTTCTTAAGTTGGGGCAGGTTCTAGGCTTGATACATCTTTTGTGAAATTAAGTTGACTTTGGAACCTGAGTCAAGAAGAGCCCTATGTGGTTCATTTTCGGTGATCTGTAGATAGATTAAGGGACTCCTAGGGTCAGTTAGTTTCCTGGGAAGGTGGCCTACCTTGATCCAATCAGTTATGGTATGCGTTAACATAACAGTATGCGTACTTAGTTGTTGGACTAAAGGGTTCTCCGAAGCATTAGTGGTTAGAGGCCTATACATGTGCCCAACCACTTGTTGTTGCGAGAGTTTGTTTGGGCTCCTAGTTCTGAAGAAGGGTCTTTTCTTTGTATAGTTGTCAAAACCAACACCCGGTTGGATATTTACATGCTGAATATTTACAGCTCTCGTGATGTTTTGTTGCTGCAGTTGGATAGGTAATTCCCCCTACATTGTTGGAACAGGTTGTATGGGAACTACAGGTAGAAGAGGTGCAAGTGGAGTTTGAGGATGGGCTGAATGTGAGATATCTCTGGGAGGAGAAGGAGTCCTCCTGAAGTACTCTGGAACATGGTAGTGACATTGGGGAGTAGTGTGACTCATAGAGTCACCTGGAGAAACTGGCTGCTGCACATAATAACTGTAAGGATCGGGCTACCGGTAAGGGTACTGATGTGTTGGTGGTGGCATCCCCCATGACTGTGGGTATTGCCACTGCAGATGTTGTTCAATAGGCTGTGGAGGCATTCCACTTGGGTAATATGTTAAGGGTTGGTGGAATTTCCTTGGGTTACCTTATCGATAAGGTAACCTTTGGGGTGTTTGCCATTGATTAAGTCTTGGATTTAATGCATACACCCCAGACTCCTGAAAATGTGAGATAATTGGGCAACATCCCTTATGATGGTCATAGTAGCAAACTTCACATCCACTATCATCGTCTGTATCAGAATTCACAGCCTCGTCGAAGATAGGAATTTTCCCCTTACCCTTGTTATGTGTAGGGCTTAAGTTTCTTCGCTTGCCTTTGTCACTACTTTTTTCTACCTTAGACTCTTCTATGATTTTTAAGACTGTTTCTATTCTTGAGTTTAAGGAATCCCACATTTGGTCTACCTTAGATAATACCTTGGTTATTAACTTTTGGATAGGTATAGTTTTCCGGTTCAACAACTCCTCGAGTGGTGACTCATCCTTCTCATCACAAAATTTCACTCCCTTCTTGCAAAGGAATGGATCACGATTGTATTCTTCTGCACTTTCCCTCTTACGTAGCTCACCCTCTTCTTGCGCTACTTGTTCCAACAAACTTTCAACTTCATGGGCTCTAAGTTGGGAAAGTCTCCCTTGGGTGTAAGTCCCAAGAGTTCTTCTCGTTTCATTCCTTAGCCCATCCACGATATGGCGAAGTTGATCCCACTTAGTGTACCCATGGCCTAAGCAATAATGTAGTAGTATATAGTAATGAGCCATGGCAGCATCCAAGGGTTCATAAGCACCTTGTTTCCAGCCTTGGATCTGCTTACGCAAATTGGACACTCTCGAGTACGTTTGATATTT
>MNCI01013895.1:10097-34665 GCA_015680685.1 Gnetum montanum | reverse complement strand
CTAACCTCTTCACCATTGTGAGGAGGAGGAACATCATTTTCTAAGAAACCCGTTACGAGGGGTTCCTTGTCTCCTATTTCACTAAGGACATGGGGGACCTTACCCTTCAACAATGAGTGTTGGCTCTCCTGCCTTTTGTCCCTCATACGTTGCAAAGTGGTGGGATGATAATCCCTTATATCATATTCTCCAGCAACGTATTCAGCGAATAAGTCCTGCATGCCAATCTGTGCTAAGGCACAGACGAGCATGTTCGGAACAAATCAATCTGGTGGTAAAACTATGTTACCGAACAAATCTCTCCAGCGCAACTGTTCATCCTGATGGAGGATAAAAGTGTAATCAGGAATATACTCATCAAGATGAGTATAAACTATCTTATATTGTTTAGGACTTGGTTGGTTTAGGTTATGTGTATGNATCACAACCTAGCTGATGAGTGGCGAGGTACCCCTACACTCAACCATATGAAACGAGCATAGTGCGTGCGATCCGGTGAAACTCCGCAAACTAAATGCCTAAACGCCCCATGGAACACTTGGGGTTAATCATTCGTCGTCTTCCCAAACTTACTTGTTGTTTTCATGGTGTATGGTTAAGTAAGTTCAAGGTATATGATTTTTTTGGTCTTTTCTGATTTTATGTCTTCTACGCTAAGAGCAAAGGGTTGAGAAACTAACTAACTCTAACTAATGTCCTAAGTCTAAATTAACTAGAGTTAGCATCCATTCCCACTTACCGTACACACCCTGAACCGATGCAACTGTGGATACCAAACGTTAATCGTTACTAGGATCAGCACATGTAACACACGTGCTCGAAGTGGTCATACTGAGGCACTTAACTAGCCTAAGTGTGATAAGCAACTGATTCCTTAACTAGCCATACACACCTGTAGGTTCTCGTAGCCAATTCATACTTATCCCACGTTCTAGGAGATAAGAGTGAGAGAACCTAACTAGCCTAAGTGCGATGAGCAGCCGATTCCTTGACTAGCCGTACACATCCTTAGATGTTCGTAATCAAGTCGTACTCATATCACATTCTAGGAAAGCAATAAATAACAATAAATAAAATCCTATTCATGGACTGCAAGGTTTATCCAATCAAGTTTTTCTTTATTGCCGTACACAACTTGTTTTTAGGTACAAATTTGCTCGAATAAAGAGCTGTTCACTCTAGGACTCCTACTGCGGGCACATGGGAAATTAATCTAACTCTGGAGTGATCAAACTGCCAGAGCTTCACTACTTCTAGCCAGGATTTTCCAAATGAGGGGAGTGCTGCCTCTTATTTATAGATTTGATGGTGGACCGCAATATTGCGTAGGTGATATCGTAGGGGATGTGATATCGTGGCTTGTGCATATCACGTCTCATCAATATAGAAGCCATGATGATTCTCTTAGTTCACCATCTTCTTCTTCCTCTTTAACATCTAATTCTGATGAAGAAGTCAAAAATAAGGACCTATAGATAGAGGATCTAAAGGAGTACATGGTGTTCGCTAACTTTAGATATGCCAACCTTGCCATGTTAATAGCAAGTCATTCCCAAAATGAGCTAGAGAAATAAGTGGCAACCACCTATGTGTTATACAAGAAAGAGTTTGCAGATAGAAAAGATGCTTTGTAAAAGCTATAGGTAGCAAACTCAAAGTTAGAGGTGGTCAAAGCTAGTTATCAAGGACAAAAGGATGTAGTCTTGAACCTAGCTCAAAGATTGATAGATTATCATGAGCTTAGGAACAAAGCTAGGGCCTTCGAGGAAGAAAAATAGTAGTTCGTATCATGGTATGTAAATGTGAATCAAATGTTCCCACAACTGCCATGTCCTTGGGATGTATCGATGCCAGCACACATTAGCATAGTAGCTTGGGTGGTACACAATCTAAGGATGAAGGAGGAGAAGTTGGAAGCATTGTTCAATCAACACAAATTTCAATGGCCTGGCGACAAAGGGAAGCAACTGATGGAAGAGCCACTATGTCTGAGCACCACATGAGCTTTCCAATTTTTTTTTGTTTTGTTTTGTAATAATGTATCCCATTTTTGTACTACACAACTGTGACATGCAAAGAGTCAATTATTTTATTCGTTGTTTGAGTTATTCAATAATCCCATACCTGCCAATATTTTTTAAAGAACTTGTTTCTCATTTTGTTTAACTCAAGGACAAGTTTTCATTTAGTTGTGGGGGTATGATGAGTCATCATTGTAAGGCCCTAATGTCAAATATGCAATCTCAAAGCTCGGACATCATCTCATCTAGGTTTGCTTATAAATACAACACTTAGGCACTCGGTTGAGAGAGGAAGAGTAGCAATAGAAGATAGTTTTAGCTTTTAGTTTTTAGTAGTCTTTCTTAAAGTTTCGTTATTCCCAGTGCATGCCCATAGTGTGATGTTTGTAATTGTATGACACCTTTGTTTGAGTGTGATATACTTGGACACTTTCCATGACTGATAATAAAGATTGAGATTACTTCCATCATTGCAGCATCCACTTAGATTATTATTGCTTTTAAATTGTTAATTATTTACTACTTTCTTTAGTTAAATGTTTTCATTTATTATTGTTATTAAGTAAAATGTGTATGCGTTAATCATGAGTGTTTAGTGTAGATACATTGTAACCTAGTTGATGAGTGGTGAGGTAACCCTACACTCAACCATACGAATACAAGCGTTACACGTGTGATTCGGTCGAACTCCGTAGATGGACTAGTTGTGGTATCTAGACAGTTAGCCTTAGGTCATAGTTCGCTGTCTTTCCACCTAGACTAATATTAAATTTGTCATGTATGGTTTAGTCCAAAGTGAGGTGTATGATGTGGTTTCTAATCTAATGCTACTCCTGAAGGAAATGGAAAATAATATTAACTAAGCTAAGAGGGAAAGGGTGAGAGAGAGTCTAAACTAGCCTAAGTGCGATGAGCATCCATTCCTTGATTATTCGTACACATCTTGGACTTCATGCACAACTACTATTGGGATTACCAAGCATAGATCCTAGGTATGCTACTGGGTTACCAAGTAGTCACACTTAAATGCTCATAATCAAGTCGTACTCATTCCATGTTTAATAGGAGTTTAAGGGTGAGAGAGATTAACTAAGAAAATAGTAAATAACAATTAAATAAATAATTAATTAAAATAAGTGAATGTTGCACTGATGAAGTAATCTCGATCTTTATTTCCAGTCATGTGCATGTCCAAGTACATCACACTCGAATAAGGATGTCGTACAATTACAATCACCACACTGCGGGCATACACTAGGAAATAATTTTAACTCTAAGAAGGAAAACTACAAGAGTTTGGGTAAGGAACTAAGAACTAGATGCTAGAACAAGGAAGCTGCCTCTTATTTATAGGAATTAAGGCAGGCTACGATATCGCGTACGCGATATCGTAGCCCATGTGATATCATAGTTATGATATCATGGTAGCAACATCAGAACCACTGCAAATTCATGGCTCATCATACCCCCACAACTGAATGAAAACTTGTCCTTGAGTTACAGAGAGAACAAGCTCCATTGATTACATAATGGATAGCTATGGGATTATTGACTGACTAGAATGGATTCATGCCGCAGTGTGGAGTCAGAACAAAATCGAGACACAACACAAAAGAAAATCCTATGATTACAAAATTAGTGGAACTCATGTAGTTCCTGGTGGCAGTGGCTCCTCCATAGGTTTCTTTCCCTTTTCTTGTGCTCCAGGTCTTGAGATTTGATGGCCTTGAAGTATGGCCTGGAGTTTCTCCTCTCGTAAGGCCCTGGGTGCCTTAGTGCACATGTAAGTTTGCACCTATGCCATAGAGGCATCACAATTAGCCTTCTCTTTTTCTTCCACCACCCTTCTATTCTCTATCAATAATTTATTAAGTTGCTTGGTTCTGAAGGTGTCCAGCTAGCTCTGAGCAACCTTTGGCCTTATATTCGGAAGGTTTAATACTTCCAAAATGTCTTGAACAAAGAAATCAACAGTCACACCACAAATTTTAACCATGGTTCCTTCTTCTTTGTTGTGCCAAAATTGGTACATTTCCCCCAAGTACTAGGCACTACTATCAAAGAGGATAGGCCATAAGAGAGACCCTTTGAGGTGATCCCTAATAGCCTCAAAAGCAAACTCTGCAAAAGATTCAAAGTTCAATTCCACAATCACCACAGTGAATGTGGACTTTGAAAGAAATGGCCTAAACACAATCTTGGGGCAACGTGAGATGTTGTCCCTGTTCAAGCGCTACTGCAGCTCCTCCTTCTGCCTACCTAGACTATACAGTAGGAGGATCTTCTTAATGAATGATGAATGAGTGTTCCTCCTATTTTTCATGTTGTCCTGCAAGACCTTGTCTTCCACCTCTCCAAGATCATTTGCTTCCACCTTGGGCAGGACCTTCCTATTATCCACGTTTCAGGGCCATCTGCAATCACACAGGGTCAAGTGTTAGTAAGGTTGTTTTTAAAGTTAAGTTATACCGTACTACTTACCTTAATTAATTAATTCATTTTATCTCTGTGTGATATTACCTAAAATATTGTAATAATGGGTCCTTCTTACTTAGGTGGTTTTTTTTCAATTTTAATTTCCTGGTGTACCTAGTGATTAAATAATTTTTTGGCACATTTTATTCTAAGTGTTATAGCTAATTACCCTAGATAATGTCCTTTGTGCAATGATAAATTCCAAAAACTTTAGGCGCTTTTTGGCAGGTGTCCCTCCCCCATGACTAAGCTAAACACTCTGGGCTCAAGCAGGTTCAAACGGAATAAAAATCGGAGTACCAGCGAACAAGATATGGTGAGAAAAGCAAGGGTCGCTCAATCGCAAGTCATAGAGAAAAACTTTGAAAACTCCCCTGTGTGAATGGCAAAAATGATGCTAAGTGTTGCAGGGGATCACCTATTTATAAGTTTTCGGGGATGCAATATTGCGTACGATACATTGTGTACGCGATATCATGGCCCTAGTGACATAGGGAACCACAACAAATACCAAATTTTTAAAGGATTTTCTTGAAATCAACGTTGGAAGCTAAGGAAATTGGGCTATTATGAAGGAGTTTTAGGGTAATTCCATTAATTTGAAAGGCACAATTAATGATGATAGTGTGGACTTTATCAATAAAACCTTGGGTGGTAGGAAAAAGGTTATGTGATGGTTCATGGGAACATTAATTCAGAGGGATAATGATAATAGGGAAAGAATGTTATGAAAAATAGGCCGATGGTAAGAAATGGTGTGTGTGAGCTGTATCATAAGTGAAGATTACAAAATATTACACAAGTGGGTCCTCCCCAAAGTAGGTTCTAACCTATAATGCCCTTGTGTAACCACACGCAAAGTGTCTGTGGGCACTAGAAGGGTTAACTGTAATCCGCACTAATTCCACAAAACACACACATGTAATTATCACCAGAATGAGGCAAGAATTCTATGTTACACATGACACAAGCTACAATTACATGGACAATGAGATGAGATGAAGTATAGAAGGGATTGTAGAGATTGGGACATGAGGTAACTGACCCCAGGAATAGTGAATCCTACATGTAAAGCATGATTAAGGTGTCATTAACTCATTGTTCAAAAATCAGGACCAAGTCCATTCCTCTAATTAGTGATATCACATTGTTTCATCCCATGAGAAGAAACTATGAGAGTACCATAACAACAAGGCATACGATCACTTGGCATTTTGTCAAGGGAGGAGTGATTTTTGTTTTGTGGCACTTCCTTTGTTTTTTTATTATTATTGCTGAATCCCTTAGACATAATAAAGAAACATGGGCTACAAGCATTGGTTATGGCACTGGAAAGACATGTTACCCATGCTTGAAGGTTCCCTCTAACTAAGGCCCTTTCTCACTTCCTACTTCTTCTCTTGTTGGGATGGTGGTGGCTCTGTGGACGTATTCTTGTTACTTCAGGAGGATGGGTTGGTCAAGTGTGTTGATGCAAGGTCACTAGATGTGGAAAGTTAAATCTGGATTTGGACAAAATTTTACTAAGTCACCTTAACCACATATTACACACAGGACTTTACACAACCTAAATTTTTGGGATTCCATTCCATTCTCTCCTCTGTTCCCATATTGCTTTCCACATTCCACCTCATTGCCAGTTTTATGATGAGTCTATATCTTAGTTGACGCATTGTTATTCTTCGGTAAAACACTTGTGGGTAAGTTATTAACCATTGTTTCCATATGTCATTCCAAGAGCCTATGGACTCTTTGGTTTGTAGGTTTGTTAGGGCATTCAGGGCATGAGCTTGCTTTGGGAAGGATCCACTATGTACCGTCTGAAATTCTTAATCTTCAACCGGAAGGAAATAGAAACCTAGAGATCTCTGGACATGCATAGATGACCCTACCTTCACTTGAGGGTAAGATGAAATGAACGAAGGCAGAGTACCTTGGGTGGTCCGCATGTGGATCAGGCAAGGATTTCCCCGAACGTACACCGATGTGCTATACGTTGGATTATACGTAAACGGCGTAACTGAGGTAAAACGAAGCGTAAATGGAGTAATTGGTATAAACGGAGCGTAAATGTGCAATAGCATAAACAGTAAACATGCAACAATTAATGAAAAACTATAATAGATTTTAGAAAGAAAGTGTAGCAATATTATTGCAAAATGAGAGTTACAATGCACTGGTCTAACGCAATTTTGGCTTTGACACAAGGAGGACAAATAGCCTCGGTGGATGTAGGGATGACTATGTGTTAGATCAAACTACAAGCACAACGTAGAGGCCAGATGCTCAACGTACAGGGTTGAGGTCCAACGTATAGGGTTCCCTACTCTGGTTCTTAGCGTCTCTATTTTTCTCTCTGTCTCTGGTTTGATCCAAATTGCCCACCCTGATCTAATCGAAAATTGGGGTTTTTATATAGGTTTAGTCATTAGACTCAAGTTGGATGACATGTAGCGCATTGACCGGGTGTGAAAGAATAAGCTTTTACAAGTGTATAACATGCTGCATCTACTGAGCGTATACGCTGTATCTAGTGGGCGTAGACTCTGGGCATGCACGTTGTATGTGTTAGATGTATACGTTGTGTTTGCTGGGCGTATACGCTGTGTCTACTAGGTGTATACGTTGGATGTGCAGGATGTACATACTCAACGTATAGACTCCAGAATGCTTGATGTCAATACCTAATGATTGCTCTATTCGTGTGAGTTGATACCTTGTACAAAATTTTGCTCTACAGTGCTATTTCCATGCCATCTTCAAGGATTGCATGTTGGGCATATACATCAGTCGTACCTGCTGAGTGTACATGTGAGGCATGTACACTGGGCGTGTATGCTGGACTTCTATGCTGGGCGTATACGCTAGGTGTATACGATGTAGATGCAATCTAGGGCGTATACGATCTAGATGCAATTTGGCGCGTATACGCTGTGAATATTAGGCGTATACGCTGAGAATGCATACTTAGTGTAAACTAAGTATTTTGAGCTTCGAAGTTGCTATGCTTGATACCAGATGTCGCTGTGGTCGTCTGTGGGTCCTCAAGCTTTAATCATGTTGGAGAACGTCATGACTTAGCTCGATTCTTGTTGGAGGAGTACTAAGCTCGAAATTTTGTGGTGTTTCATTGACCCCTCTTTGTTGCCGCTTGGAGGAATCGACCCAAGAAGCGTCAACAAAGAAGTACAAAACACCACAAGCAGCTTGGTAGAAATATTGTCTGTTGGCACCTAGCTAGACATCATCGTATCATGTTCAGTAGTACATGGGATTGTGGGAAATGGAGTTTGTGTTTGATAGGAAAAGGGAAACTGTGGGGATTCGGGAGGAATCAAGGTCGTGCATAGTGAAGGGGATGTTCTGGTATGTATGCGGGTCATGCTGGTCCTTATCAATAGCCATTATTTAGCAGACTCAGAATCAAGACATGAGATGTGCGTCCTTTGGTGGAACAAGACTCTTGGTTAGTGTCCGAGAGGAATTGTTGGCAGAACCAAATCCACGTGATGGTGTGTTGCATTCTTTGGAGGAATAGGGCCCTTGTTTAGTGTTTAGGGGGAGCCTGTTGGCAGATAGCCAAAGCCATGTAACGGGATGTATCTTGATTGTTTTATACATAAGCACTTACTTTCGAGGCATCTGCCATCCCGTCTTATGTTTTTTTTTGATCTTTTGCACATGCTCAAATGCCATATTATGGGTTGCAATCGCCTAAGAGTGGCATAGTATGCAACAGTATGTTCGATGTGTACTACGTGTGTTCGAGATGTAACCAAGTAGGAGCTGTTGAGGGATATGTAACAGGAGATGTACTAGTAAATGGCTTGATTTAGTCTTCCCACGTGTGCTGTGAACATCGTCTCACCTTGCTGCTTATGACAAAGTGCATTCTTGTACGAACACCTCTGAGTGTCATCCTGCAAACACAACTCCAAGAGAGCAAGAAAATCATGAGTGAGTAAGCAAGATTAGACTTAAACAGCTACAAAGGCACTGGATGAGATCTCAGGTATCGTATATGAATAGCAGCAATGGCGTTAGGATCGGCCGATTAGCGTGTGATGTAGCGATTCTGATGAAGTTTGAATGCAGCCACTGATTGAGTAATAAGAGATGAAATTGCTAGTTTATAGTCATAGCTGATTATTATGGATTATTTTTATGTCATAACCCATCAAACATTTCCTGTTTAGCATCATGGCAGATTGTACATTGCCAGTTTCTAGTCTTAGTAGACCGTGAAGAGGAAAACCAGTTTATAGTCTTAGTGGACTCTGGCGAGTGGGACTGTGGTAGTTTACTATCGTACCAGATGGGTGCTAATTTATTGTCATTACAGACACTCTATGGTATCAGTTTACCATCATGATTCCAGGACGAGCTATGGTATCAGTTTTAAGTCATGATTCTAGGACTATTCTATGGTATCACTTTACCGTCATGATTCCAGGACAAGCTGTGGTTTCAGTTTATAGTTGTGATGCCAGGACTTGCACGTACCTGAATATGTTCAAACGTGGAATGGTTTCAAGAATGAGTGATTGGTCAAATTTGCATTCTCATTCCCTTCCATATCAACTAACTTGAATGCTCCGTTCTCGTACGCTTTGATGACCAAGTAGGGCCCTTCCCAATTGGTTGAGAATTTGTCAGGGTGTTCCTGAATGGCTTTGAGTATAAGGTCACCTTCTTTGATAGGGTGCTTATGAATGTCATGTCGATGGCATTGTCATTGTCATTTTTGGTACCATTCAATCTAATCGAGTGCATGTACATGTTCCCCCTCCACCGAGTCCAAGTCAATGATGCGCAGGTCATTATTTTGCCCTTCATTGAGGAGTCCAGAAAGTGTGATCCTTAAAGATGGTACCTATAATTCCAGAGGTAAAATAGCTTCTGAATCATAAACAAGACTATATGGCATTTTACCTGTTGAAGTCCGATGCGTAGTACGATAAGCCCACAATGCGTATACTAGCTGCTCATGCCATCTTTTCTTGCTCTGGGTAAGCATCTTTTTAAGTATTGTAATGATGGTTTTATTCNGCTGCTCATGCCATCTTTTCTTGCTCTGGGTAAGCATCTTTTTAAGTATTGTAATGATGGTTTTATTTGTGGGTTCTGCTTGCCCATTGCTCTAAGGGTAGTAAGGGGATGAAAATGAGTTTCTGATCCCTAGACTTTCACAGAAATTTTTGGTTTCAGCACTGCTGAATTGTGGTCCATTGTCAGTGAGGATGGTCATGGGGATGCCAAAATGGGTCACAATGTTTTCAAGAATGAAGTTGCATACATGTTTAGATGTGGTTTTCCGAAGGGGCACAGCTTCTACCCCCTTCGTGAAATATTCTATCACGGTTATGTTGAAACTATGCCCTGCAGAAGATGAAGGTGTTATTGGTCCGATAAAGTCCAACCCCCACTTTTGAAAGGGCCATGTGATTTGCATTGTATGCAACTCATTTGGTGGGACATGGATCAAATTACTATGTCTTTGATAGGTATTTCATGTTTTAGCCTTAGAAAGACAATCATACTCCATGTGTGGCCAATAATAGCCTAAGCGTCTTATTTTCGTTGTCATTGCTTTAGGTGCTATGTGTCCTCCGCATAGTCTGTCATGTACTTGCTCAACAATGGTTTGGGCATCAACGCTGCCAATGCATGTTAGCAATATGCCCTCGTAGGATCGATGACACAAGGTGTCCCCTAACAGTGCGTATTGCTTAGAACACTTTCGTACCGCGTCCTTTTGTGCATTCGTTAGATGTCGTGGTGTTTCACCATGTAGAAGGTACTCTTTTATGTCATCATACCATTCTATCGCGTGTGTTGTACTAATGGATGCAATTGGCAACATATCACAAGTATTGGTTATTGGTTTGGCACAACTGATTATGGAACCTGGCAATGTATGGACCATATCAGGTGATATGTTTAGCACTAGCGTAGCTACTGTGTCTGCAATGGTGTTATCGTTTCTGGAGACATGTTGCACGGTGATGTTTTCGAATTACTTCATTAAGTGTTTGGCTAAGTCACAGTATGGTTGTAAATGTTGCACTTTGCATGTATAAATATTTGTGACTTGATTTAAAACTAGTTGTGAGTCTCCCTTGACCATAAGTTGTGTGATAACTAAAGCTACTGCTACCATGAGACCTCTAAGGAGACCTTCATACTCTACTATGTTGTTGGTATAGTGAACGTAGAAGCGATAAGCAAAGGGTCAGATCTCCCTGGAGGGATAGGTGATGACGGTAGTAGCACTTCCCCCCCGAGAGGTGGATCCTCCATCAAAGTTCAAAATGGTTTCGTAGTCATCGGGCACTATGGTTATTGCACTTACATTTTCATCAGCGAATTCTGGCTCTATCGTTGTTTGATCGTGTGTTGGTGACGCAGTCATTTGATTGCTATGGCTTGACCCTTAACCGATGATTGTGCTATGTAGTGTAGGTCAAACTCAGCTATCATGACTTTCCAACGGGCTATTCTGCTTGACTCATAAATGTTTCCGGTGATGGATCTAAGCACATTATCCTTGCAGATTATATGGACTTGGTTGTGGAAGAGGTAATGTCACCATTTCTTTAAGGGAAAGACCAGGGCTAAACATGACCTCTCCACCTCGTTATACTTCTTCTCATGGGCAACTAATGCATGGCTTAAGTAATAGACAGGGACTTCGGTTCCATCATCTTGTTTCTGGCAAAGCATGAACGCGATTGACAAATCCGAAGTGGCAAGGTAGATGTAAAACAATTTATCATTTTGAGGAGGATAAACCATGGGTAGTCGGACAAGTGCTGTTTTAATATTGTCAAATGCTTCCTGGCACTGTGGAGTCCATTCAAAATGGATGTTCTTGCGTAGCAGGTGGTTCATAGGTTATAATTTATCTGTTAGTTTTTCTATGAAACACTTGATGAACTGTAATCTACCTTGTAAACCTCGGAGTTCGGTAAGGTTGCCAGGTGGTTTTAAGTTTGTTATGGCCTTAACTTTATCGGGGTCTACTCATATCCTTGCTTCTGAGGCTATGTTTTGACTCCGAAGACACATTTCTTTGGATTAAGTCTCAACTCATATTTTAAACAATGCTTTAGTACTAGGTTAAGATCTTGTACGTGTTGTTCTGATGTCTTTGATTTAACCATGATATCATCCACATAGTCGTTGAGCGAGTGCAACATGTAATCGCTAAAAATGAATGTCATGGCCCTTTGATATGTGGCCCCAGCATTCCTGAGACCGAAGGACATCATTGTATAACAAAAGGTTCCCCATGGTGTCATAAAAGTAGTCCGGAGCTAATGCTCTGGGTTAATGCATATCTAGTTGTATCTTGAGAAGCCATCCATAAAAGATAATAGGGCGTGCCCAGCGGTTGAGTCAACAAGTTGATCGATGCTGGGTAAGGGAAAATCATCTTTTATGGTTGCAACGTTGAGATCCTGGAAGTCAATGCATAAGCGAATACTTCCGTTCTTTTTCGGGACAATGACCATGTTGGATACCCAATTAGCATAATCAACAGCCCAAATGAAACCAACCTGATAAAGTTTGGTGATCTCATTGTGAACTGCCAATGCTACCTGAAGTTTAACCTTTCCTACCTTTTGTTTTACTGGCCTCAATTTTGGATCAAGGATAATGTTGTGCTGGACGATTCAAGGATCTAATTCGGGCATGTCGGTGTAAGACCAAGCGAATTCTTTCATGTTGTTTCGAAGTACATCTTCTATGTCTTTGGCCAGTTGAGGTTGTAATAGTGTACTCAATTCTAATATTTTGGTTTCATCATCAGGCATTACGATGGGGGTTTCAGTCAACGGATCTTCAGTGATGTTATCGGCTTCTATGTCAAGAGATCTTGTCATACCTTTGTAGCTATCTAGCATTTGTTGTGTTGAGGCTATGAGCGTATCGTTCGTTGATGTACCTAAGCTGATGGAGTTTATATTGATTTCTCTTGTGATTTTTCCATATGGTCCATCAATGATCAAGGGTGTGGATAAACGCTGACAATCCATCAGGCTTGTTCCTACCAATAAATAGAGGGCAGAATAAGCTAATAGGTGTTGTTTCATGTTCCTTGGCAACGTAAATCATGTGTACATGCATAATGGTGGTTTATTGTCGCACCGGGACGCATGAAAATTTAAGGCCTTACCGAGCCATCATGGCAGTTTAAGGCCATACCGGGCCGTGTGGGGTAGTTTGTGGCAGTTTAAGGCCTTACCGGACCTTCATGGAAGTTTAAGGCCATACTGGGCCGTGTGGGGTAGTTTGTGGTAGTTTAAGGCCTTACCAGGCCGTGTGGGGTAGTTTGTGGTATTTTAAGGCCATACTAGGCCGTCATGGCAGTTTAAGGCCGTACCGGGCTGTCATGGCAGTTTAAGGTCGTATCGGGTCGTCATGGCAGTTTAAGGCCGTACTGGGCCATCATGGAAATTTAAGGTCGTACCGGGCTGTCATGGTAGTTTAAGGCCATACCGGGTCGTCATGGCAGTTTAAGGTTGTACTAGGCCGGAGGTTTGCCGAATGATTTGTCTAGGAGAGTTTGCACCTAAATGTTCAATGTGGACATTCGAAGTTGTCTTATGAGGGAATTAGCATGTGGTAGTGTTCATTTTGTTCCATATATTTTTTCATATTTTTTATTTTAAACAGCTTTTGATCAAAATAGATAAAATAGTAAAAATATTTAAAGGAAGATGAAGGCGACGGCGGTGGCGGTGCAGTTGACTCAGCGCTATATATAAAGCAGGGCCCTTAGTTGTAAGCATCATGAATCTTGAAGAGAAACCGAGCGTGAGCGTAAACCTTCAGCGTAAGCGTAAACCCTCAGCGTAAGCGTAGAGACTAAAACCTTGGCATAGAGACTCAACGTAGGCATGGAGACCTTCAACGTAAGCATAGAGATTGAAACCTTGGCATAGAGGATTCAGCTCGGTGTGCGGACTCAGACCTCAGCGTAAACCCTGTCAATTGCAGCGTGCAGGACACCGAGATGGGCAAAGGCAAAGAGGTAGAAGGTCAAGAGAGGAAGGGACCTGACCTGACTTTCACGGAGGAAAGCGAGGCCATGTTACAATGTATACCTAGACCAAGGGTTCCATCATGGCCTGGATCGTCACACAGGTAGGCTCTAATCCTACCTCTGTTCATTTTTTTTCATCTGTTCATGTTATTTGGCGTAGACGATTTTCGTAGCATAGACAATTAGCATAGAGGGTTTTGGCGTATACGCCTAGCGTAGACAGTTAGCGTAGAGGGCCTGTACGCTAAGCGTAGGTTCGCAGCATAGAGGGTCACTATAGCATACATCATAGACCATTTTAACTGTATATAGCATAAACTATTTTGTCCATGCATAGCGTAAACGATTTTACTAGTACATAGCATAAACGATTTTATCAGTATGTAGCATAGATGATTTTCACAGCGTATACGCTGACTGANGTATGTAGCATAGATGATTTTCACAGCGTATACGCTGACTGTTTTCGCAGCGTATAGCGTAAACTTTTCATAGCGTATACGCTGACATGTTTTCACAGTGTATAGCGTAAACTATTTGCACAGCATATACGCTGGCGGTTTTTTGCAGCGTATAGCGTAAACTGTTTGCGCAGCGTATACGCTGGCGGTTTTTTGCAGCATATAGCGTAAACTGTTTGCGCAGCGTATACACTGGTAGTTTTTTGCAATGTATAGCATAAACTGTTTACACAGCGTATACGCTGGCGGTTTTTTGCAGTGTATAGCGTAAAATGTTTGCACAGAATATATGTTGGTGATTTTTTGCAGCGTATATGTTGAGCATGAACAGTTTTCTTTCTTTTTTAAGCAGTGTATACGCTGAGTGTTTTTAGTTTGTTGGTAGCGTATACACTGAGTGCAAACAGTTTCTTAATTTTTCAAAGTGTTGGGCTGCAACATGGAATTTCATCCTTTTCATCTCATTTTCATGTATGGCTAATTTATGGTGGCATTTTGGTTACTTGCAAGGACACTGAGCCTTTCCTTCTGGTAGTTGAGCTAGTTGGAGTACTTGCATGGTTTGACCCCCTTGAGACCGATGAACCTACCCCCGATTTGATCATTAACAACAATGGGGTATGGTTCAGGGAAGGGGTGTGTGAATTTCTCACCTTCATCCTAGACAGATTTAAGGTGGTGGTCTGGTCACACCCGAATGAACAAGTGGCACGGAACGTGCTTAAGGCTATGTTGCCAGGGGCTTTAGAGGGCGTCGTGGCCTTCATGGAGGATATTAATGAGGGGCCACTTGTGATCGAGGACAGTCCCTCTGGCGGGCCCAGATCTACTCGCCCATTAGCGCACGTGTGGGAACTATTACCACGAGGGCGTGATTACCTCAACAACACCTTGTTTCTGGATGCATGTGCACACGCGTTATTTCAAAACCCTCCTGGCATAGTGTACTGGGTGGAGCGGTAAGATCGCTTGATTTGTTGTTTCTGGTTTTTGTTGTTTAGTGTTTTCCTCTGTTTTGACAACCGTTCTTTTGCAGGCCCCAAGTTAACCAAGATGGAACATGCGTTGATGATGATGGGCTTGCCCTAGCTCATACCACTCTAGATACCTTTATGGCAGGTCCCACCCTTTGTAGAGCTATGTTAGCTCAAACCAAGGGTGATATTGTCCATTTCCATAAACAATTTTCTAGAGCATTTGCATAGTGTACGGCTCGTGGGTGGTTGCATGGAGATTGGTCGCATAAGGAACCAGTCTTCCCTTGTGATGCTGATCTGACTTCTAGCACCTCTAAGTCCATAGCTGAAGGTAAGTGACGATATTTTCTAGATGCCTTAGTGTGTTTGTCCATCTGCTGGTGGTCATACTGATGTGATGGTTTCAAATTGTATCTATAGTTGATGTTCCTCCCGGTGGAGACCCTATCACGACAGGACAAATTGAGACTACCCTGTCAATGAAGTTCGGGGAGATCAGCAAGGCACAGAAATGGTTGTGCACCCATGCCCCACCATCCATTGTCCATTGTTTAGATGATGCCGGCCTTATGGAGCTCTTTACAACCTCGAGTTCTGATGTGTCGATAGCTAAAATGATCGGGATTGTGGATTCATTTGACAAGTCCGTCTCTTACTACAACACCCGTATTAAGGGTGTCAAGATAGTCTTCCATCTGTCAATCGAATTCTTTTTAGACCTGTTCGGTGTACCGGAAGATGGCGTAAATGTAGTTTTGGATAGGGCTCAAAAAGAGCTTCATATGGTACGTGAGCTAGAGGACTGGTTAGGTATTACCAAGGGCACCAAAGGATTCCCTATGTAGGGGAAGTCAAAGGTTGAGGAAGTTAATGAATTATATCCCCTGTTTAGGGCATGAGTATTCCCTAAATCCCTATCTTAGGTGAGGAGTCTTGGTGTTGAAGCTGTGCATATCATGCAAACCGTCTTAGAAACTGGGATGCATTATAACTGGGCTCAATTTTTGTTGCCAGGCCTTCATAAGGAGATAGTGCGATTGCACTCAAACATTGAGGCGCAGTCTCATTTTACATTTGCCTTCTTTGCTGGCTATCTTCGTTGTTTGGTCGAGTTTCTAGTGGTTCGCGTAGACAATAAATATGTCTTACGGGATCGTACTCAGTTGTCTCATCCCTGGATCAACCATTTGTTCAAGACAGCTGAGTCCCAAGATGCTCCTAAGGGGATTGACGAGTTAGTGTCCATCACGACGGGAGGGTCATCTAGTACCTTAATCCACACATGTGATAGTGTGGGGTTGGAACCAGACAACGTGCCCTATACTGCAAAGAGGGCTGAACATGTCATCAAAGAGACAATTGGGAAAGCCAAGTTGAAGCTCTCGAAGCATGAACGCTCAACAGAGGTGGCCTCAAATGTGGAAGAGCCACGAGTGAAGTGCATATGGTTCAAGATGCCTATCCGAGGTAAGTAAACTTGGCACACTTATTGCATTGTCCTTTTCGTCTTATTCATAATTTTTATTTTGATCACTTACATGCCACTGATGCCTTCAGACTTGACTCGAGAAGTGAGGAGGTAGGAATTAGAGACTATCATTGAAGAGGAGGAAGCTACAACAGATTTAATGACTGAGGAGGAAGAGGTCAGTAAGGATCAGGCGGAAGAGATGGAGGATCTATGGGAAGACACCACGAAGACTAAACTAGTCGATGACCAGGGTGGTGTCGATGAGATGTTCAGTAGCTTCCTCAAGGGAAGGTTGGACCTTGGCGACCCTCCAAACCCAGAAGGGGACAGAGAACATGGTATATTTCCTTTTATTTTATTGTGTTTCTTGGTGAGTCGTTGTTTCTATGGTGTTTTACTTTTATGTTTTCATCCCTTCCAGACAAAGGTAGTGAAACTAGAACGATGCAGCTGGACGTGCCCATGAAAACAGCTCCCCCTGAAATGATCACGGAGGTTAGTTTGTCTCATACTCATGGACCATTTACTTGGACTGAGATGCCAATTAAAATGGATTTTGTGGCTAGTATCACTGAGGAGGTGGTTGAATTTATTCAAGAAGCCCACCCTGAGATAGGTACAAATGTCTTGAGCCTTTTACAGCTTTCGAATTTCACATCCCCCCCTTTTTTTGTCGTCCAATGTTTAATGCCCGTTCCTTTTGTATGCGTAGGAGCTAAGCTGAGGTGGGATCCATCTAAGATTGTTAGCATTGAAAGTTTGCCCATACTACCCCCAGAAGTCGAGTAGATACCAAGGCCGATTTATGATGAAGTGGCGGAAGGTCTTGTACACAACGCCAAATCGCTGTGGACCTGTAGGCATTCCATCGAACAGTTGTGGTTATAAATTCAAGCAAAGGAGAAAGAAGTTTTCAAGTTATCATTTGAGTGTGATGATCTCAAGGCTCGGTATGAGTTCGCCTCGGCTAAACTAAGTGGTGATCGTTCTTGGCGAACTTCCGAGGTCACTTACACTAGATACTGGAACCTGCTCAATCGCCACGCGTCACTGACCTGGAAACTTGTAGAGCATAAGGCCCAAGTAGATCTACTGAACCTCAAGTGCCAGGATTGGAAGGCTTTCGCTTCCAAGGTGTGCAAATGGGGTCAGGATGAGAAGAACCACAAGCATCATTATAAGAAATCATTGAAGGAAGTCTCCATTGAAAAGCGTCAACTTGCAATGTTTGTGGAGGGTCTGGGTCTGCGCTCTGCATTTGATACCTTTGCTCAGAATACAACTGTTGAGATGGAATCGCCTACAACAGTAATTACAACTACTTCTAGGGAGGTTTATGTGGATGAATTCTCTTTAAAGCGTCATACCTGGTCGGCTATTGATAAGGGGAAGGCTTTGGCAAATGTCGATCTAGGCCTTGATGGGACTGATTGGGTGAGCGTCTCAGAGGAGGAAATCCTCCGACGACTAGAATTCGGTTTAGGGGGATCCCCTATGGTAAGCATTTTGTTATTATGAAATTCATTCGCAGAATAATGTTTGAAAGTTTTTTTTTTTGTTCTTACGTCGATTATTTCTTTTTCATTTTATAGGGTCAAGACGACGATGATGTTCAAGAAGCTGGCCCTAGTGGAGTAGGGACCCATGATGCCAGCGGGTCCAAAGGGGATGATCCTCCTGTCCTGGATGTTTAGTTTTTTGTTTTGAAATTATTCAGACTCAAATTTATACGTGAATTGTAAATTGAAAATTTTGAGTTGTATTGAACAGATGAATAAAATCATTTAACTCTTGTAATTGTACATCATTACATGTGTATATACATCTCTACATATTTTTTTTTGTTGTGGATTTTGGGTTTAAATGTAAACACGACATAGAAATATAAAATGTTTTGGTTTGTTTTTGTAGTTTAAGTGTAGTGCACGAATGTAATTATAAGTAGGAGTGTAATTATAAACGAAAGATAATCACAAAAATTGTTATTGACAACATGACAATGCAAGCGTAAATTCGAATAGTTAGCTAGAATTTGGGAAAAAACAAAGTATAAGTGGATGATCTAGTTTAAGGCCATTTCAGGTCATTTTCACTAGTTTAAGGCCATTTTGGGCCATACGCACTAGTTTAAGGCCATTTCAGGCCTCATGCGCTAGTTTAAGGCCATTTCGGGCCATGTGTAAGCAAGAGGAGTTTCGAGCGACATGGGTGAATTTCTCTTGGTAGACCGATCATTTTTTATCATGGCTAGTTTTATGTCGTCGTGGACATGATAGTTTAACATCATTCCAGACTTGGAATGTAGTTTAATGTTCTTTCGGACTTGGAATGTAGTTTAATGTCGTTTCAGACTTGGAATGATAGTTTCATGTCGTTTCAGACTTGGAATGATAGTTTAATGTCGTTTCGGACTTGCAATGATAGTTTAATGTTGTTTCGAACTATTTGTAGTTTAACGTCATTTCGGACGATTCGCTGTCTATTGATTTAGCAATTTTTTAATTTTTCTCATTTTAACATTAGGAGATGGGTAGCGGGTATGATTCTATATTCAGCATCTCCTTCGTTGATCACGTTGAATGGTAATTCAGCCCAAGGGACATTTAATGGAATAGTTCCCACGTTGGTGTTTTCCAGCGCTTCAGCATGTATTATAGTTTCTGTGTCAGCCGTAGTTTCAAAGTGAGGCTGTGTATGTACAATTTCAGGCCTAGGTATTTCTGTTTTTGGTGGATTTTCTTTTGTGTCTACGAGATTATCGCCTACTGGTTGTTGTTCATTTGTATCATGTTGTTTAGGCTCTTTGAGCTTAACCTCTGAGCCTTGATCTGTGTCTATGTACGATGAGATGATGGGTGTAGCAGCCTCCCTATGTATAACGATTTCTCCGCCTTCGTAAGGTAGGTGAATCTTTTGGTGTATATGGGAAGAGACTACTTTCAGTTGGGCTAGCCAGGGCCTTCCCAATATTAGGTTGAACCCTAGCATTTCATCGATTACTACGAAGTCAACGGATGTCGAGAATTGGTCCCCTGCTATGAAGTCTAAAGTCACGGTGCCTTTGACTATCATGTGCGACTCACTAAATGATTTCAAGCATGTGGTGGTGGTTGTTTTGATTAGCTCTATAAGTCCCAATTGTTCTATGATGGGATATGGTACTACATTTGTGGCAGCTCCATCATCTACATGGACCCTATGTATCTTGAATTGGTTTATTTGTATAGTTATGAACATAGGGGCTGTTGTTACCTCTCCCGTTTTCTGATTCACTTTGATGTTGTCATTGCAAAAACTTAGTGGCTTAGGAGTTAACCCTTGAGGCGAGTACATTACCACATGAATGGAAGGTTCATTTGGAGGTAAGGCTTCGCTTACTGGGATAGATGTTCACATGCGCACTAGCGCTTTGCGGTGGGTTTGAGATGTCAACACTAGGTCGTATAAGCTCAGCGAAGTGTTTTTTTGTTTGAGTGCCTACGTGACCTGTGTTAGAGCTATTACTAGGTCTCTACTGTTGGGCGTATGTTTGTCGATAGTGATTTGGTCCATTGGGCCTAACAGTTTTATTTCATGCATAGTTGGTTTGTCATTTTTTCCTGAAATCGTTGATTTAGGCATATCATGTTTGCTAAATGGTTCACCCTCATGGCCTATGTTTGGTTTATCGTTATGTGGTGTCATGGGTACCGCATTTAGCGAGGTAGGTTTAGGAGGTCCTAAGGCTAGTTGTTGACACTCCTTCTCTAAGCGTTTGCATGTAAGTTTATTTGCTAGGCGTTCTCATGTGTGGCATGGGGGTGTGGTTAGTTTCAGAGCCTCAGGTTGCCTTGGGATTCATACTACATATGGAGAAGGACAAGGTTGTGGTTGGACGGTCACACACGATTGAGTGCCCGGCTGACTGGGCACCTTGATAACATAGGTACTTGGTTTATTCTGTGTTTGCGAAGTGGGGGATTAGTGGTCACCAGGATGTTCGGGTGTCCTAACGACGTATGGAGTTGGCCTAGCTGGAGGTTGGACCTCCGCTGTTGAGATCGTAGGTGGTACTCGGACTACGTAGGGGGCAGGCCGAATAAGAGGTGTTTGTGAGTTTGCGGTAGTAGCAGCCGGAGGTACGCGCACCACATATGATTTTTCACATGTCGAGGTGTTAGAAGTTGCTACGGTGGGGGGAACTCGGATGACGTAAGGTTTCTACAGGGAGTATGATGGTTGAGGCACGAATGTTTGTACAATGAGCAGAATACGCACTACAAATGGTTTAGTAGGCGTTTGCTATTCATGGTCGGAATAGACGGTGTTAATGCTAGGTGTTTCAGGTTCGTTATCAAGGTAGATTGTGTTAATCACGTATGGTGCCTCTTTAGTATTTAGAGGGTCTTTATACACACCCATGGCCTAGTTTTGTGGTTGGACCGAGTTGGCCTCATCAAAAGTGATTTGACCTCAGTCGATCATTCGTTGTATGTCTCGTTTTAGGGTGAAAAAGTAATCTGTGACATGCCCATTACGTTGGTGATAGTCATAAAAACGGTCCATCCTAAAGCCTTTTGGTACTAGGGGCTCATCTGGCATTGCTAGGCTTGGGTTCTGAACCAATTGACAGAACCGATCATGCCTTTGGATCGCTACAGGGGACAACTGTTTATGTTTCATTAATCCAGCCTTCAAGAGTTGGTTGAATAGTTGTGATGACTTCATAGGCAGTGGCGTGTATTGAGAGGGGTCCTTCCTCTCAAAGTTTCTTGTACGATTCTGTGTTGGGTTCTGTGATGAGGATGATTCTAGTGCGGTCGCGGGAGTGGGTTTAGCATAATTAGTAGGGGTAACATGCAGTTTTCTTTTTTGTCCCAAATTTGCTTGTTGTGTTTCTGATACCTCCAATATAGTGGTTTTAACTTTTTCTTTGTCTTTTTTACTGTGTTGGTTCTTAAAGGCTGAATATGTAGGATCATGGCTATTTTGTGTTGCCTCCTCTATGTTCTTAATCTGTACAAATGCTTGACTCAGAGTGCGCACATTGAGATAGCATAGTTTGGATTTCACAAAATCGTTGACAGACCCTTTTAGGATGGTGAGGAGATACATCTCTCGAATCGGCTCGTGGAGTTCGTTGAGAGCAGCGCTCCACCGTTGGATGAATTTCTAGACAGGTTCAAGGGGTGCTTGCTTGACCTGTATGAGGCTATCTAGTGTTGCTTTGGGTTTCAAGTTATACTTGAACCTGGTGACGAATTGGTGCAACAAATCTTCCAGAGAAGATATCGAGTTTCGTGGTAAGGCTCGATACCAATCAAGTGCTCTCCCAGCGAGGGACATGGGGAACACTCATAGAATGGCATGTGGCCATGCCTGAAGTAGCGCACACTCTAGCCTGAACATTATGAGGTGAGCGTTGGGGTATGTCTCCCCATTGTATTTAGTCAGGGTAGGCAAAGATACACCCTTTGGTAATGTTAGGGGTAGAACAGAAGAGCTGATAGGGTCATCGTGATAGAAGTCTACTACCTTTAGTTCTCCGTCGGGGGCCGTTTTGAGACGTTTGACCTCATCGGTTAGCTCCTGCATTAGTTTTTTAGCATCAGCCCAATCTTGGACACTAGGTGAGATGGAAAGTTGAGGATGTTGTATGGTATACATGTTAGATTGTTGGACAGTGGGTTGGAAGGTGGAAAGTTGTGTAGTTGGAGGCTGTACTTGCGAGATATTTATAGTAGGTGGTACTAGGGGCGGCACATTGTAGGCAAGGGATTGTTGTTTTTGTGGTTGTCCTTAAGGGATGTTAGCTGGTGGAATTGTGTGAGGTGGTATATTATAGTGAGGGGGTTGATGTGATTGAGCACCAATCACTGCCCATTGACTGGTCATGTTTTGTGTAGAAATCCCCTGAACTTGTTAGGTTACGGCGGTGAAAGGGGCTCCGTGGGTTTGGATCCGAGGGATATAATGAGCGGACGTAGAAGCCAGTATCACACGTGGCAACTTGATTACTTGGGGCGGGAAGATTGCTCCTACATTATTTTGAGAGGGTTGTGCTTGCGAGGATGGGGCTACGGTTGCAATAGGGAGAATAGCAAGAGGAAGTGTATTGAGTTGCAGGTCGGTTGCAGGAGGAATATGAACAAGTGCGGATGATTCTTGTTGAGGTATTTGTTGAGGAGTAATTTTCTTTGTAGCTGGATGAAACAACAGGTTGACATAGGTTTGTGGACTAAGAGTATGGTACGAATCTTCATGTTCCTCCTCTTGACATTGGTTAAGAGGTAGTGTATCAAAACCTCCACTCTACTATTGACAACCTTGGTTCTGATACCCACGAACATGAAGTGTTCAATGAAGGAACACGAACACACGAAAGGATGGACATTTTGATTGTGATCACGACCGAGGCCAAGACCACCAAAAAAAAGGTAGAAAACATCATCATGGCAATGGTTCTCCTTCTTCTTCACCTTCATTGTCACCTTCACCCTCTCCTTCAGTGTTTGGATGCAGTCATAGAGAAACCAATCACGAGGATAAGGGAAAATGAAGTGAAAGACATCGACGAGACAGTCGAGAACAAGGACAAGGGCACTCTAAGGAATCAAGGCATAGAAGATGGGTACTCAATGATGAGTAATAAAACTTCGTTTGCACGAAGCTCTAGCTGGTGTGTCTAAGGAATGACTAAATGTCTTTGAAAGTTTCCGGTTGACAGGTGATTCCTTGGATGACCCTAACTTTATCTAGGTCTACCTCTATTCCTAAATGTGAAACCTTATGCCCAAGTACTACACCTTCTTGGACCATTAAATGGCTTTTCTGCTAATTGAGCCTTAAGTTGGTTTCTACACATCTTTTCAGCACTTGCTCTAATCGGTCCAAGGCTTAGTCAAAACTTGTTTCATAAGTGGAGAAGTCGTTCATAAAGACTTCCACTTTGTTTCCTATCTACTATTGGAATATGCTTAGAACTAGGCATTGAAACGTTGCAGGCACATTGCACAAGCCAAACAACATTTTTTTATATGCAAACATTCCCCAATGGCTAGTGAACATTGTCTTGGCTTGATCTTCTAGGGCTATTCGTAATTGGTTGTATCCACTATAGCCATCCAGAAAACTATAATAGCGATGCCCTACTATGGTGTCTAAGACTTGGTCAATGAATGGCAACGGAAAGTGATCCTTAAATGTTGTCATGTTCAATAGCCTAAAATCTATGCACATCCTCCATTTGCCTCCCTTTTTAGGCACGATCACCAGAGGGCTAACCCATTCGCTATCAGCAATGGGATATATGAACCCAGCCTTAAGAGGTTGTTCTATTTCTTCTTTTACAACTTGCTTCAATTTTGGGTTCCATTGCCTCTACGGTTGTTTTCGAAGTTTCATGGAGGGATCAGTGTAAATCCTATGTTAGCATATCTTAGGATCTATTCTAGTTAATTCGGGATATGACCAAGCAAAGGCTTTTGACCACTTGTTTATTACTTTTAGTAGTCTTCCTTTCTATTTGGAAGCAAGTCTTACATTGATTATTACTGGTTTTCCATTTTCAAGGGTTATATATTCTAGACCGGTGGGCAATGGTTTCAATTCTAGGGGCTCTTGTTTGAATTTTTCAGGAATTTCCAACTTCCCCCAGTTGATGTTTTCAAGGTTAAGGCTTGGAAGTTGGTAACGGACTTGCTCTAGTGCATCTATGCTTTCAATGTAAGCGTAAGTTATTCCCTTAGTTAGTTCCATGCACGTTAGTGAATTCCTCTCTTGATCAGCTATTAGCCACTAGGTGTCTTCTTGTCATGTAGCTACTGCATACAAGCACTTTTGTATGTTAAATATCTTGTGCACACCGGTTGCATGCAGGCAATGCTAAACTTTGCACAACCCATGATCTCTGCACATAATTATACCCTCTATCATTGTATGCGATACATGGAACCTTCTTCTTCTTGATCTTTCCAAAAGTGTTCTCCTTAGATATTTCTAGGGAAAGATTGTAGATTCCTAGGTGTGCATCTATAGTACTTAGCCATGCCCTCCCCATTATTATTGGGAAGTCCCCTTTACCATCATTCACTTATGTCACTAGGAAATCAGCTGGGTACGACCACCCACACACA
>MNCI01013890.1:0-13498 GCA_015680685.1 Gnetum montanum | reverse complement strand
TTCAATAGACAAAACAAAACTGCTGAAAGTTTTGTTTCTTACCACTTTAAAAACCTGGATTTCCTAAGTCAAGTTACATGACATAAGTAACAGGGAACTCATTGAAATTGAAAAAAGAAAAAGAAAAGCAAACATAACAAACATTGAATGAAATAGCGTGACAGAAAGCAAAACAAGATGCCAAAGCTGAACAACGTAGACAATGAAGTGACCTTAGTATCCAAAAATCATTGAACATGCATGAGTCATATACTTGGTAACAAACCCAACGTTCAAGCCTTAGATTTGATCAGAATATGGGACCCTCTCGCAAATCCTTGTAAACCAACCTTGGGCCACATTATTCGACTTTCATAATAATGAAAAATCAGTGGTGCAGGGTACAAAGCACAGCTTTTGCCCAAGTTTGGAGGGCAAAAAAATAATCAATAGGACATGACCATAAAACCTTTACCAGGCAATCCCTCCTAATGGGGAGGAATTCATGGGGAGGGGCGCAAGGCCAATGCAATTTTGTCAAATGTATTCCATGGCATGGCATGTCCTCTTTAGTGCACATTAAGTAATCATTTTTTGGAATTATTCACATGCATGTGGGAGCCAAGTAGCCAAGAATAACACCAACCCTTTTCCAAAGGGTTGGGACGGTGGGGCCCACCCAACGTCCACCACAAATATAATGGCTTTGGACATAATAAGTGCGGCTAAGGTCTAAGGTTTGAGATGGCATGCCACATGATAATATCAATGGAAGCATGTGCCCATTCGTCAAGCATAGCTGTACTCGAGGTGGGTGGGGCCCATGCCACGTTGGACATGGCTATCTCTTTTGAATGGTTGTAGTTCATAAGTGAGACCATGTGAAGTAGGAGTCTTGTGATAGAATTTGGAACGAATGTATAGGGTTAAAGAATCCTTAGGGGAGTAATATGGTTTTCGATATTTTGAGTATGAATGGTTTGTAGTTTTCTAGTTTCACACTAACAAACAAGAGACCATGTGCAATAGGAATCATGGGGTGACTTTGGAATGAATGTATAATGAGACTAGACCAGGAAATAATGTGGCTTGGCATTTGGCATTTTGAACATGAATGTGACTATTTTTTATTAGATAAAACAATGAGGTATTTGGAAGCTCTAAGTTTCCATTATAGTAAGTGACTGAGTTATAAACTTGTAATTTGGCTATACACTCAACCCTTTCTAAACTAGTATCCTACTATACCCTATAAAAACATACTCCACTATACATGTTCATAGTGTTTAAACTATTAATTATGATAAATGATAACTTATAGAGATAGTAATGAAAATATAAAGTAATCAATTTCAAAAGGGAAATTTTATAGTAGAGAGTAAAGAAACTAAAAGGAAAAATTTACAATAGAGAAATCTTAAACAAAATCCTTAAATTTTTAAAGAATTGTTTGTTAGGGCCAATAAGGATCAAGGATTATCACCTAAAGCGATAGTGCTCATCCCATTAAGTGGGATCCTAGGAGGATTAGTAGATGAAAGACAACCTACCCTTTATGAGTAGGTGCACCGAAGTTGGAACCCAACTTAAGAAACGAGCACCTTACCATCACTCCAAATGCAATCCCTATAGCTAAAGTAAAAAAACAAAAAAGTAGTGGTAGAGGAGGATGAGAGAGTTGTGAAAATTTTTAACAAAAGCATGTGCAAAAATTCTGAAAATTTTCAACCACAATCATGAATGGGAATTTTGAGCAATGAAAATTTGAATAACTACAATACTTTAGAATCCCAGGGATGTTGGACCGACAATACTTTGAAATTTCATAACTTACCATATCGAGTTAAAAAGTATTCCACCAATTGCACAACTTACTTTACATCATCAAGCAACCAATGAAATAGCTAAAAAATAAAACTTTGAGTTTGAATAAATTTCCACCCTCCTTTCTTAGGTGCAATAATTAGTAAGTGAGACCCTATGATGTAAAAAATGAATATTTTAACAAGATTGGATGTTTGATGCCTGTTCATAGCTATTACTTCTGCAATTCCTTATGGGGATGGGACAGCACAACATATTATTTCAGAGCCATCCGATTGTATTTCACATAGTTTTCATTGCTCATGGCCCACGTATTAATTACGAAAATGTGCTGAACAAGCATGTCGTTGGATTCAGTCCTTCCCAGAAGGTTGAACCCTAAGGTCCCACCCTAAGGTCCCATTGTAAGACATAGAACCATGGGCTCTACGAATGAAACGTGGCCCCATAACTCCCATCCGACATGTCAAAGGCCACTGTAGAGCGGTGGTGGTGGGCCCGGTCATGGGCACGCGCGACCAGCGGCAAATGAGGAGCCGCCCTCATCGGTCGTCTGTGCCCTGTTTCATGTGCGTACGGAAGACGCCGCTGCTTTTATTTATTATTTTTTGTCCTTTTTTATATCCTCTAAGATTTCGGCGATGGGTAGCATTATTACAACATGTAACATGTGAATGCGTTTGTAGTTTGTACCCAAAGGTAACCTGATCCAACCGTGTTAACCTGATCCAACCGTGTTAAAGAGCACAGTAAAAGGAAAAGGGAACAACAAAAATCCTTGAGGAATACCCTCTCCAAGTGACCAAGGAAAGAATTAGGGGTGTCGTCTACAAAGTTGGAAATATTTTCCACAACATAGTCCTCTAACCCGGCTTGACTTTGACTGGGCAATGGCCGCCAGGAGTATCTCGCCCATCCCATCTAGGGCGAGATACTCCTGGTGGCCATTGCCTGGCTGGGGAAACGCATGACCGCTGTGATGCTGGCAGCCATTGTAGGCTAGGGAAGGCAGCCTACAATGGACATGGGACACACACACCAATAGACTACTCTCCTCTTCTCCTCCGACTACCACAGACGGACAGAAAGCCAAGCGAACCAAAAACTAAGTAAAGCGTGTAATTCAAATTAAAGAAATTAGAAGTACTGCTATATTATATTGTAACAGCAAGATGAACTAAGCATCCAGACCTAATAAAAATTAAAAATGTTGCTATATTGTATGAGCATCCAGACCTAATACAAATTAGAAATGTTGCTATATTGTATAAGCCAGTTGAAGAAGCAAACCTCCGTTACAATTGTGGTAGGTGTAACTAAATATGCCTCCTATATAAACAAGGAAAGTTCTAAAAATGATTCTACTTTCTAAAGCATGAATGGTGTTTTCACAACGATGATGTTGGCTGCCATTTCAGCATGGCTGCTGCTACTTACTTGTTGCAGAGATGGGCAGAGATCAACGGCTCCGACTGTGCGCTGTGCTGTGGTTTCATACTATTGTTAAATTCTTTTGTTAAAAACAAGAATAAAAACCAGGATAAACTCTACTCATATCTCTCTGTTGAAGTCTTAGAAATAAAATATAGTTGTATGTTAATATATATCCTAAAATTAATAAAGTAAGATATGGTACCTATTTTAGAAGGATAGATATTAAATTCATATTTACCTATTCAGAATTTATTTTCTTTTCATTTTGAAAGATATTTATGGAGCTTGTAAGTGCCATTCTTGAAGCAAACCTATAATGTGTTGTTACACTTCTCATGTTTGATTTGAAGTATGCATTCTAAATACATTGCTTTATTATAAAATCATTAATTAAGTCATTAGGAAGTAAAACTTGATGAATATCATTTCCTATGCACATTCAATAATTATTATGAACATGTCTTTGATTAAGTTCCTTGCTATAATTTGCACTATTTTCTTGGCTTGTAATTACTACTATTTTGTTATTAGTTGGAGTTTTTGGTTCTTGCTTTGTGCTTGAGAAAGTTATAGCTCATATAAGAAGAAATCTCAATGTTATGAAAAACTTCCAAAACCCCAAAATGAAATTTGGAGATTCTCTTAATTAAAAAAATCATAGAGAAATATAATCATACCTAATGAAAATAGATCCTCAAGTGTAATAAAATTGTGAAAATCATAGGTGATAAGTGGCAAATAGATATGTGACATGATAAGAATATGGAGATCACACGAAAATAAGAAATATCAAAATAAAATTATATATAAATCAAAATTTAGAAATGATGATTGCAATCAGGAAATCATTTATATATCTAACTAGTTTAGCACTATTATTTAGCCAAGAGAATATTTTATATTTTTTAATTAATAAAATCTCAAATTATTTCACTTAAAACTTATTCTCAGATTGAACAGAAAAATCAAAACCAATGTACATTATCCAAAACACTAATTCCATGGAAAAGTTATCTCTTAGTCAAGATCATTACAATAACTATTTATTTATGTTGACAAAGTCCAATTGCCTAGTAATTGGCTCTATTGACTAGAAATTAGTCCTCACCATTAAGATAATAAAATCATTGAATTATTTTACCATGCCTGAAGAGGAATCTCATGGAGGGGGTTGGTAATTGGCCTCTCATACAAAATAAAAATTAAATCTTCGAGTTAAACAAAATTGCAAAAATTGTAAGTGAATATGCTATACACAAATTCATAGAGTTGTAGATATCATAGTTGAATTTGTGGTATACAACATGATAGAATTCCCTAATGGAAAAAATACTAGCTTAGTTATATATTTATGATATATATCTATAAATTGGCCGATAGAATCTTATTAGTTTACAAGTAAAAAGTTCTTTGAGTAAAACATTTCATGACATCTGGACGAAGAACAAGATTTAAAAACCCAAATTTTCATGCCTTCTGGACGAAGAACAAGAGTTCTGTACCTTATTTTTCCTAAGGATGGGTTTTCTGAAAAAAAATTTTCATGAATTAGTGTATGCTCTCACCCTCAGCCGAATTTGTTGAGATGGTTGAGCATAAATTCGGCCGATAGTGAGAGCATACACTAATTCATGGAATTTGTTTTTCAGAAAACCCATCCTTAGGAAAAATAAGGTACAGAACTCTTGTTCTTCGTCCAAAAGGCATGAAAATTTGGATTTTTAAATCTTGTTCTTCGTCCATAAGTCGTGAAATGTTTTACTCAAAGAACTTTTTACTTGTAAACTAATAAGATTCTATCGGAGAATTTATCGATATATATTATAAATATATAACTAAGCTAGTGATCGCCAGTCGTTTGCTGCAATGATGATCTAAGCATAACAGATAAAAATATTATAAGACCATGGGATGTTTTATTGAATGATTATAAGAATGAGATCATTCTTCATTAGATTTAATGTGTTGCTCTTCATCCAATCTAATTTGAAGGTGTGAAGCCTTAAATATCTTGATATATCTTCCTTGGAGATCAGGAATATCTTCAAACTGTCAATACTCCTCACTCGAGATAGTGCCATAAATGTCCACAAATGTAAGACCTGTTTGGTCCTATAATGCTACAAATGTAAGATACTCCTCACTCAGAAGGCATTACATAAATCATAGAAGATTACAAATATACAATTAGAAAAAACAACAAACAAATAATGGAAACAACCTTAATATAATCAAGCACCAAGATAAAAACACATTCTTCTATCTTACCAACTTGCTAAAATATCTTGACTTGTTAAAACATTTTATTGATTATATCTATTTTGCTGGACTTAGTTGAGATTGCAAATTGTGATTTTTGATTACAATTGTGTTGCAGGTTTTAAGGGTTGTTAATAGATTGGAAAGTGGGACTTCTACTGCTTTCCCAAGGAATAAAAAGGAAAAAGACTTTAGCAGACTCAAAAACATTTAATCAAGTTTTAAAATGCTTAAAATTACAAATATTGATATATTTTAATGTATTTTTAAAATGCATCTAGATTTTTTGCAGAGTCATATGAGTCTTCAAGAGAGTCTAGAATTTCTCTCATATTTTAATCATTGATTTTTCAAGTTTAATATATTGTTTATTGCTAATTCTGATACCAACCAAAAATTAAAATATCTATGTTTATTGGATTTATAGAAAAGGTTGCTGATTTTACCGATCCAATACCATTTTTCAAAAAGTGACATGGTAAAGATATTTCTTCGTATCTTCGAGGCATTTCTACGTCTCCTCCTATCGAGGCATCTCAGACCTGCTCTAGGAAAATACTCGAATTTACACATTCCCAGAATGAACTAAAATGTAAGAGAAATCCGGTGATTATTCCTCATGATAAAGCTGGAGGAGTCCGTGACAACTGTAAAAGCATTTGAGTACAATATATTGACGGCCGAGAGATTGAAAGAAGATAATACAACTATTAGAAATTAGAGGTTTAGAAGGACAGAATCACCAATGATAAGGATGACGATGAGGAGGAGGAGGTAGTGCAAGACGAAAGAAGTTGGAAGAGATTCTCAAAACAGGCGGAGTTGCAGGCCAATTTGATGCCTCCATTGTTTGAGTAGCCAAATTCATCAACACTTTGTTGCAGTAGCTCGCAGAAAAGTGGGTGCTGAATATACTTGATTTTCACCACATACCTCTACACTTGATCTTGCCCTTGGGCTTGTACATAAACAAGCAAATGCCCTTTGGGAACTCCTCGCTCTTGCTGTCTGCATTTCTTGGCCTTGATAATTACATTCAAATGTAGTTTTCTCACCTTCATCTTTGCTTTGCTTGTTGAATCTATGAAGAAAAAGGCCAACCCACATCAGATGGATAATCCCAGACCAAAACCAAAACAATGATACGACTACTGCTGATCAGAGCGAATAGCGATGAAGCAAGAGTTGGACTGCTGATATTATATAGAGCCTAGTAACGGCAGCGTGGGGCAGAAGATGCAGAATTGTAGATACTTTCACCGCCGTTGCAGTAGTGACTGGAATCCATGACACGGAATGGAAGGAATAAGGCTAAAGTGCCAAAATTAAAGATTGTTGCAATCCACTGTTGGAAGTTTTTTAAAACACGCAGGAAAGTACAATTTCTTTTATTAACTACTTCCTGGGCTTCGTTTAACATTTATATCATTATCGAAGAGGTTTGCCTGATTAATGTCCCTTCATTTTTTTTTGTACCCTAGAATGGCAGTACGAAATTTGTACCCTAGAATGGCAGTCCAGTTTCATATAGAAGGAAACTCTAGGCAATTACAATGCAATTCACTTGCTCCATCACATCTTAAGGAGTTTAATCAAATATGTGATACCTTGAGACATATGTATTAAAGGATATGCTTTGATATATATCACTTGTTGTAGCAAAGTCAAAGTATATAGGAGAAGATTACGTCGGGAAGGAGATAGATAATGGGTAAATTATCATTCAACCTTAATAAGTTAGCATATGCACTAATTGTTATTTTTATTCTAAAATAAAAATGTAAATCAAATGAATTTTTAAGATAAAATTAAATAAGTGAAAAAGGAAATAATATAAAAATAATATTGATAATGAAGAACACCATATATATTATTTAATATTTGAAATCTATCAATACGCAGAGCTCATTGCTCAGAGGCATCAAATTTCACGCGCTTTCCTAGCCATGCCTCCACAATTCCACCACAGAGGCACAATTCCACCACAGATTCCATGCTCGTGGCAGCATCACGGACCTGCTCCACAACACCATCCAAGAGTTCTACCTCTTCGACACCATGCTAGCTCCACCACAGATTCCATGCTCGCGGCATCATCACGGACCTGCTCCACAACACCATCCGAGAGTTCTACCTCTTCGACACCATGCCAGCGGAGAGGCGCGACTGCTCAAGCCGAATCAGCCACCCGAGTGGTGAAACGTGCTACAGAAATACCGTGAAACCATGCATGCAGTGGCTGCAATTAGTTTCGCTGGCGCTGGGATTGGAAGAGAATGATATTGTGAAGGCTTGCAAGGAACCCATGCCCTTGGCTTGCTGCGCTTGGACTCTAGCGCCAGCTGCAGGCTCATTTGCAGATCCTCATCTTCATGATTTGCCATGGCTAAAAAATTGGCAAATGAATCCACAAAAGGGAATTCTAGAACACAAAGAAGAATCTTGAGCTTTACAACGTGCTCTTTGATGGATCCAAAAAGTACAAAAAATAAAAATGCAACCAAAAAGAGAAGCGATGAGAGAAGCATCATTTCCTGATTTTCACTCCACTGAAATTTGTGTGATTATGCAACCAAAAAGTTCAGAAGTTTGTTACCCGAAATTTTTGATTGCAAAAAAACCCTGCACGCTCCAGAATCTTTGCTACAAAACATATCAGATCTTACCCACTGAAAAGTCCAACATTCATTCGCTTTTTCCATTCAACGCAGCAGCATAAACGCTTTTACCATTTGGCGCATGAAGAAAGTTTCCTCCACCTTTGATGCATTCCTTCAAAGCTTGTTGGATCGATGAACCAAACAATTCTGAGCAAAAACTGTGAAGAGGGTAGGCCGTGGCTCTGACAGATCTGCTGGCTCTGACAAATCGACGAACCAAACAATGCTTAGCAAAAACTGTGCCAGTGCCTCCCCCAATATCCAGACCAATTCCGATTGTTCAATCTCCATCCTTAGTTTTCTTCAGAGGTAGAACTTCATTAATGGAGAGATCCATGGTGGACAGAGAAAGCGTCCATCTTGTGCTCTCCCTGCCCTGCAAATCAAAACAGTCCTTGCAGTCATCAAATGCTTTCTGGTACTTTTTGTTCATCAAACACATGTAGTTATTGTAGGAATAGGCACTCCAGAGAATGCTAGAATCCAGAGGAATGTTTCTAGAGGCTCCGTGGATACGGATCTAGCTCCCTGTAATTTTTTGGGATCAGCTGCTAAGCATCAGCCTTTGAGCACTAACTTCATCATCAGGACACAGCCCTCCAGGGGAGTAATTCATGTAATTCTGAATTTCATCCCTTAAGAATTTGCAGGCACTGCCAACGGAAGGGAAAATGGTGTCAGATCCTGATCCACGCTTCGATCCTGTTCTGATCTGTGTGAATGGTGTCAAATCCTGATCCACACTTCGATCCTGTTCTGATCCGTGCATGGTTTCTGTCTTCAGCTAGAATGCTGGATCTGCATCTACGCAGAACCCGAGCCGTCCTCCTACTGTTGCTACTCTGTGCACTGTTATTACGCATTATCTATGTATTTATAAGAATGCAAACGACCCAACCTTTGATAACACGATAGGGTTATGCACAAAGTTGTGTTACCGAAATGGCCTATCTCGAATTTTAATTACACGTCAGCGTTGTGCACAAAGTTGCGTTACCAAAATGGCCTATTTGGAATTTTAGTTACACATCAGCGTGATGCACAAAGTTGTGTTACCGAAATAGCCTATCTGGAATTTTACACGTCAGCATTACACGTTAGCATTACACGTCAGTGTTATTCACAAAGTTGCATTACCAAAATGGGCCATGAGAAAGTCAACATTGGTCAGCTTTACGCACAAAAAATTAATGTTACCAATTTCTGACTGGTAATGGCCTATCGGCCAAACAAATTAATGTAAAATAAAATTTAAACACATGGTAGTTTGTGCCACATGGGTAAAAGATAGTTCAAACTATCGCAAAGAGGTTGACACACTAATGAAGAAATAGTTGTGACATTAACCCAAAATAAAGTTAGCCCATTAGAAAAAAAACATTTGAAATGATCATTTTTCTTGTCTTTGATTTCTATGCAAAAAAAATTCTTTAGAATGTGAATAACAATTTAAATTCTCATTTTTCTACTTAGTTTCTATGTTAAATAAAACTTTATTTTTACCTTGATGGATGCATCAACCATAATTACCTTTCTTAAATTAGTTAGTAAGAAATATCCTCTTCTTAAGTAACCTTGGGTAAAAAAATCAATTTAAATGATGTTATACTAGAAGGCTTAAAGGGAAAAACTAACAAACATTTTTTTTGAATTGCAGAAAAAGGTGACTAGAATTTATCTTGCTTTAGAATATTATTATAGATAATGTGGACTTAACCATGAATAAGTAGAAGTCTAAGATTCATTTCCTATGTACCAATACTTCACTTAGTTTTCCATTAGGTATCCATTGCACATTAATATTGTATCCTTGTAATAATATCTACTTGAAACTTCTTATTCATTGTTACTACATAACCTCCACTCAAAGACCTTAGCCGTCAAATACAAATATGAATACATTCTTAAATGCATGTTTTCTCATTGGTTAAGCCTATTCAACGTTTATACACAAACACAAATTTTCATGTGTTAATTATACAAATGACTTCTATGTACAAGCATACACTTATAAACAGCATATGCATGTCACATGTACATACACACATGCTTCATATGTCTATATATATGATGCATATATATATATACACATGTATGTAGTTTGTTTCCTTAGTAGAATCTATAGATTGCATTACTAATCATGATAATAGAAACTTCCATTTAGTTGGACACAAATCATGTTATAGAAAAATTTAAAAACTAATCAAACACGTGGTAAAATATTTTCATCAATCATAAAATCATCCAAAGTTTTAGCTCAAGCACTTATAAAATTCAAATGCGTCAAGTTTTAAAAAATCCTTTTAGCAATAAGAATTTTCCAATATTTCAACAACAATACCAGCAGCAACCTAAAATAGAATAACATGAATTCCATAGTTTATTTTCCTTGCAACTTTTTCTATCTTACGCTAGCCACATTAGTTTTTTCCCTTTTCCTTGCATCATAAAAAATTGGATTTTCTTTGTATTTTGCACTAAATATTTTAATTAATATTAGGGAAGCATTCCATACAACCTTCTTTTTTTCTTGTTCTTTTTTCGAACACATTTTCTTTTCATTCTAGTACTATTTTCATATTTTTTGCTTTTCTCAGCTCAAGTACATTGAATTTAGTTTTTTTATCCTATACATGCATAAATAAAATCATAAAAATATTTACAAAAATATTTTAAACTTATGTTCTTAATATTTTCTTACTTAAAAAGTAGTAAAAAGGGATTTCATAGTTCTATTATTATTGAATAAAGTTTTGTAGCAATATATTTTATTTCATCTTGTTAGCATAATTATTTATATTTACATTTAAGATTTGTGTATATGATTTTAAGCTCATTAAACTTCTATCATCATGCATTCATCTCTAATTCTCAAAAATACTCTATGCATGTTCAAGTTCTTGTTTGATCTAAAGGTGAAGTAAAACCATTCAATACCTCCTCATGTTTCAATTGTTGTATCATATGTGGAGTAAGGTGTAGAAGAGAAAAAATATTTTCTTAACTCTCCACAAGATAAGATCCTTCACTATCAAATATAATAAAATTCTTCATCACTCTTACTTTATACCCTTAATAAATAGTAAAGGTTGTAGAAGAAATTATTCACATCTTCATATGGGTAGGTAGAAAATGAAAGCCTCACATTTACCTTATTGATGAAGTAAGGTTATTAAACCTTATTAGTTGGAAGTTTTAAGCATAGTCACCTTTCATAATATATACCTACTTACTTAACTGTCTATCCCTAATAAAATTATAAATAATGAAATCCAACCAAGGGCTCATGGCCTCCAAAAATAAAATATTTCCTTTAGTTCATTACCCATAATGCAATTCCATCAAGATATTTTTTGATAGCAAAACATGTGATAATTAACATAATGTATGTTTTCTATTGCATCACCATAGAAGAAACTCATTATATTCGATATGGTTGCATGTTCACTTAGTTCATTTAAACTATACTTTGCTTTAAATATAGAGATACCACTTTTCCATTATATATTATCAACATTATTTTTGTTGATTTCTTGCTATCTCTTAGCTTTAAATAAAATTATGTCTCTACCTTCACATTATTTTATTGATATACATTAAGTTATATGTTATTTTAAGAGTTGCTATTACATTTGATGAGCGGCGAGGTACCCCTATGCTCAATCATATGAATCACTAAGGTGTTATACATTATCTGGTCGAATTCCATGGACCTATAGTTATTTCATACACTAGTTCTTCTAGTAAGTGAAAAAATGTTGAGAACGTTCAATGTCTTCCCAACTACACTTGTGAGGCTCAAGAGTATGGTTTAAGTGTAATTGAGGTATATGCATTTTTGTTGTTTTATATTTTATGGATGTAGTCACCTACAACAAGAATAAGGGTAGAGTAGATTGAAAACTAATGTCTATTGTCTATCTAGCCTAACACAAATAACCACCCAACTTTCCTGAATGCATCCTGAACACATATAGCACTACTGGGCTACCAAATGTTAAGCGTTGCTGGGTTACCAAGTACTATATGAATGCTCAAAATGGTCGTGCTTGTGTTCATTAATTGCTGAAAATAAATTATTTAATCAAATGCATTAAAGTAGGGAACAAGAAAATAAAATGCAATAAGGAAAGTTGCAAGGATTGTCAAGAGAATTCATTTTATTCCTATCACACTACTGTGCTTAGGTACATTAGTGCTCGAACAAAGAACCGTACACACTTTGGACTCCTTTTGCAGCACTCAGAAAATATTCTAACTCTAGGGAGAAGAAACAACAAGAGCTTCGCTACCTTGCTTGAAAACTAAAAACTGACTAGTGAATTACTTCCAAAATTGGGGCTCAGGTGCATTATTTATAGACTTAAGGTATATACCCATGTGAATGGCTACCCATGTGAACACTTCCGCACACTCCATGATATATTATGTTTTCTCATAGAAAAAGGAAACTTGCTAAAGGAGGGTTGCTTCTTCTTCTCGCGAGAAGCGAGATAGATAGAGCTTTCTTTGGAAAGATGCTGTCTTTGGCTCTGGTTTTACTTTGTGTCAGCATTGGGAAAAATGGGATTTGGGATTTGGTTGTGTCTTCATGCGCTACTCCCACCTCAACCCCAGTGACCATGTTCATGCCAATTACACTTTGTATTTGATTTTTTTAATATACGTTTAGAAAGGTATGATTAACACGTGTCTTTCATAAATTATGAGTTATTAATTTTTATGCATAAGATGCATTTGCAGCATTATTCCTACATTTAATCCTACATTTAATTAAATAGTTGAAAACTCATGTTTAAAACTTTAAATTTTGAAATTGCTTCACTAAAAATTTTAATCTTGATTATCTTAAATTCATTCTTTGTTAGTGTTGAAAAGTAACCTTGTGTCCGTGAAGTTTATCCAATTGCTTGATAGCCATTCTTTAAATAAACTCTTATACATGTTATTTATAATTAAAATTTATCACTTTTGAATCTATTTGTTATCGATTACAATATTTTACTTAAAATTGCTAATAGTATACAATTTCAATTTTAAATTTGTAAAAATTCTAACATTGAATTTTAGTTTTATATTTGGATACTATGTTGCTTACACCTTGTTCTCATTGCCATCACCACATTTAAATGCCATGGCCACTATCCTTTGCTTTGGTCACATATTTTTTGCTTTTAGTTTGTTGTCTCTATGCTTTGGATTTATTTTGAATTTGTCTCCTTGCTCGATTGTACGTGCTATAGATACGTAGTAAATTTTCTTGTAGGGTTGGAAAAAGAATCATTTTGCATGAACAGTTTTAATGTTAGAAGGAGGACCAATGAATTTTCTAGTCTCATGAA
>MNCI01013882.1:5797-19932 GCA_015680685.1 Gnetum montanum | reverse complement strand
GGAACTTATCTCTTTGGTTGAATTCTATATATCTAATCTTGATATGTTGATTTTGTTTGATGTATTTCTTGTGAGTCTCATTCAACACAAGTGATACCCTTCAATTTTTGTCTAGCATGTTGAGATTCATCATGCATTCTTTCTATGCTAGACTAAGATCAAGATTAAGTTTTCATGCTATACTTAGTATATGAAACTTTATTTGAGTAGGTAATTTAGGAAGCTTTCTATACACTAATTCATATGGGGAATAACCTATAAGAAGTTTTTACATGGAGTGATAGGCCCATAAAGCATTGTTTAATTTCATATTCTAAGCTTTCCTATATCTACTAATGTTCCTTGTAAGGATGTTTGTAACTTTTCTATTAGCTACCTCTACTTGATCATTTGCTTGGGGATGATAGGGTTTTGTTAATTTATGATCAATCCTCAAATATTTTAGGAATCTCTTAAAGATAGCACTCATTAAATGGGTACCAGGAGTAGGTTTACTCATTAATTTAACCTTCAGTTCTCACTAAATCCAAATATTATGAAAAGCAACCAATATGATAGCAAACAAGAAACCTAGCCATCTTTAATTGTGATAAAGAAGATTATAATCTAGGTTCCACAACACATAACATTAAATCACTTAAAAACACTCAAAGATGCTATAGAGCATGAGGCTTTACAACCATATAACGATTGTCCTTAATGCAAGGTACAACCGAATGAGAATCTATCCCACAACTCAGTCATGAGTTCATAACTCATAAGAAAGAATATAAGAAGACATAGGACAAACATACACACAATTGTAACCATAATTTATGCACTCACACAATTTACTCTTAATAATAAATCTTACAAAATATCATCACTCCGTAGCATACAAATCATGAGACAACATCAACTTTTATTGGAAAACCAAGATAAGAAACTTAGAATCTTTCCTCGAGCTCATCTTAAATATATCCTTCTATTTCCATTTTTTCTCCTCTAAATCGGATATTTTCCAATTTGGAAGTTTCCCTAGCTATACAGGTTATTTCTAGTCTTCTTGGAATGTATTACTACAAAAATGAAATTTCAGAAGAGATGTCTCATGAACCTAGGAGACATCTTCTATTGAGGTGAGACAACTCCACTATGGCTAAGACATCTCACCTGAGATGTCTCATTGGTGTGGAAGACGTCTCACTTGAGATGTCTCAAATCTGGGAGAGACATCTTCCCAAAATTTTACACATCCCCTACATGTCCTAGACATCTCCTATGAAGACTTAGCTCTTAGACAAGACCTTCTTCCTAAACTCCAAGATGTCTCCACAAAGTCTGAAACCTACAAAACCCATTTGTAGGACATAGAAAAGGGAATTGGAGGAGGTGTCCCTACACTAGATCTTCCACCCTTTAAAAAGTGAAGTCATGTGAATAAGAGAGTAGGGGTAGAAGTCATCTCCTACTTAAGAAGTTTGGTCTCATTGATCCATATAGCATCATTAGTAAATTGATCCTTCTAATGTTTTAAGTAATCATGCCTATTAATTCCCCAAGTGCTTGAAGTTGCTCTTCACTTAAGTACAATTATCTTTCTTTCCATTGAAGGCTTGGATTGATTAATAACCCCCTTTAACTCATTGATGTTTCCTTGTAAGGTTTCATCATCAATTGGTCCATGGCAATGCACAAGATTTGAAACATTAAATAAAAAAGACAAACCAACATTGTTGGTTAAGTTAATCTCAAAAGCATTATTATTTATTTTGGCCTTTATTTTGAACGGATCCATCTTCTTGGCTTTCAACTTGGAGACGTTGACATCTCTTCTTCTTGAGGTGTAATTAAATAAGATCACCAATAGCAAAGATATGGTTTTTTTTGCTCTCATTCCTCTTGAGGACTCTTTCTTTAGCCTTATTTTTTAAATTTTCTTTCACATGTGCTAAAGGTCTCTCATCTCTTGCTCAAAATCAGTGCTAAGTTGAGCTTCTCCCTCAAAGCTCCTCACATTATTCACCATCAATGTATAAAAATCATAATTCACCTCAAATGAGCTCTTACCAATGGAATCATGAAAAGCATTATTATACGAAAATTCAACATGACACAATAAGTTTTTTCATTGATTGGGTTGTCCATCACATAAGCATCTTAAAACATTAAGTAAGAATTTATTCACCACCTCAATTTGGCTATTAGGTTGTGGATAATAAGCATAATAAAAATTCAATTTGATCCCTAAAATTTTCCAAAGGGACATCCAAAAATGATTAGTGAACTTGGAGTCTCTATCATTGATAATAGTCAAAGGAATTCATTACATCCATGTTAGATAATGTAGCTTGGATAATGTATTAGCCACCACATTGGCTTTTCCACTTTTTTGCTTGAGTAAAAAATTGATTTCCTATAATTTTGCAACCCATTTCATGTGTTTAGCACTAAAATTCTTTTTGGAATTTAAAAAATAAAGTGCTTTGTAATTTGTCATCAAAGTGAACTCCTTGGGTGACAAATAATGCCTTTAATGCTTGATTTCTTCGAGAATAACATACAAATCCTTCACATATATGCTATATTTTTTCCCTGATTCATTCAATGTTTTTTAAAAAAAGCAATAGACCTACCTCCTTGTGAAAATACCCCACTAATGACAAGTCCACTTGCATTCACTTCCACCTAAAAAAGCTTTTGAAACTATGGAATTGCAAGCAATAGTTCATTGATGATTTTTACTTTAAGAAATTTAAAGATCCTTGGGGTTTCATCATCCCATCTAAAATATTTATTTTTCTTTAGCAAAGCAAACATAGACTTAGAGATACCACTAAAACTTTTGATGAACCTTTAATAAAAACCTACTAAACCAAGGAATGATCTTACCTTCACAAAATTCTTAAGAGTTGGCCAATCTCTAATAGCCCTTGCCTTTGTAACTTTCATCCAAATTTGGTTTTTAGAAACCATATGTCCTAAGTATGTATTTCCCTATTGAAGAAATGACATTCTTCACATTAATTACTAAATGTGCCTTCTTTAATTTTAGACATACTCTTTTTATGTGATCCATGTGCTCCTCCTCATTAGAGTTGTACTCCAAAATATTATCAAAGAAGACAATATAACACTTATCAATCAATTCCTTTAGTACATCATGCATCAACTTCTTGAACATACAAAGTGCATCTGTGAGCTGAAATAACATCACCAATCACTCAAATAATTTATTGGGTGTTTTTAAAGTTGTCTTTCATTCATCACTAGGCCTAATTTAAATTTGATGATAACCACTCTTCAAATCAATATTGTTTAAAATCTTTACATTGGTAAGGACATCAAGGATATCATCCATCCTTGGAATAGAAAACCTGTACCTCACTATTATCCTGTTTACTACCATAACATCAATGCATATCCTGCATTCATTACTGTCCTTCTTTGGCACAAGCACTACTAGAACTGCATAAGGTAAAGTAGATTTCCTCATGAAGCCATTTGCAAGTAAGTCCTCTACTTGCCTTTGTAATTATATCCACAAATTTGGTGCCATATGATATGCTCTCTTTTTTGTAATTGTAGCACTAGCAAGGAGATTGATGGTCTGCGATATCGTGTACGCGATATCGCAGCCCGCCACCAGTTCTATAAATAAGAGGCAGCTCTGCCTTGTTTCTTCATCTAGATCTAGAACTTAGTCAAACTCTTTCCATTTTTCCATTCCAGAGTTAGAATAATTTCCATGTGCCTACAGTAGGAGTCCCCAAGTGAATGGATCTTTATTCGAGCAATTCTGTACTTGAGCACACAATTGTGTATGGCAATAAAGATGAACTTTTGGATTAACCTTGCAGTGCATGGACTAAGCTAAATAGGACTTTTATTATTGTTAATTGTTTAAATGCTTTCTTAAGGACTTAATCTCTCTCAACCCTCAACTCTCATAGTTAAGTGCATTCAGTACAACTGCTTCGAGCACGTGCGTTACGCTTGGTAATACCAGTAACGAATAGCGTTTGGTAACCCAATAGTGTTGCATTGGTTCAGGGTGTGAAATAGCAAGTGGGAACGGATACTGATGCTAGGTTAATTAAGGCTTAGTTAGTTAAAGTTAGTTAATTAGTCTCTTCACCTTTTCCCTCTTAGCATAGGCGATAAAACATAAAATATATAAAAATCACATGCCTCAAGCTTACTTAACCATACAACCGTGACAAATACAAGTAAGCTTGGAAGGACAACGACTAATTAACCTTAGGTGTTCCATGAGGCATGTAGGCACTTAGTCTGTGGAGTTCGATCGGATCGCATGTGTAACGCTCGTATTCGTATGGTTGAGTGTAGGGGTACCTCGCCACTCATCAGAGATCAATTTAGTACTACATATTTCTGGTTGGTGGCAATCCTTCCAATTTCCCCTTGAATACCTTGGAAAATTTATTGGTATTTCTACCTACATATCACCATGGATAGAAGGAACTGTTAATACAATAACAAAACCAAAACTTGTTTCATGATGTTCTTTAATGTATTCCCTCTTTTCTAGAAGGATTAAGAAGTCATTAAATGAGCTTTTCTATGTCACTTGTTTAGTCATCATAGGAATCAATTCATGAATTCCATCAGATCTAGCTACACTCCATACATTTCTTGCTTCAACAAACCAAAAACCATTTTCAAAATTCCTAGTCTACTAGGAATTACATTAGCACAATTAATTAGAAGTACATCACATTTCCTAACATCATGAAAACTCTTAATTTTAAATTTTAACACATTTTGCTTTCTCACCTCTTAAGAGTAATCTCTAGGTAACTAATGTATCTTGTAGGGTGTTAGATGAGGGTTAGTTACCAAAAAAAATCTAGAAACTATCCTAGATGAAATATCTAGCAACTAAAAAATTTGGTTGTTGGAAAATCGAAAATCCTAGCGTAATAGCTTTGACCCCGAATCCTCAGGGCCTTTGAAAAATGGGATTTAGGGTACCTTGGATGATTTAGTAGATCACCTAGGGACCTGGGAAATGTAAAAACATGGGTAGAAAAATAAAAATGCAGTGCAGACCTAAGAAAATAAATGTACCGAAATGGAACAAATAAATCTATCTTGCACACAAATAGAATTGTAAACTTTATTTTATAAGAAATAAAGAATGGTTAAAGAAATGTATACAAAAATGTGTCTGGGATAGCAGGGGGTTCACTTTGGTGGAGGCTTGAAATCTATTGCTCCACGATTTGGATGCTCCACAACTCCCAAGGCTTTCGAACATTTGCTACTCCTCAAACTAGATTTGTAGGGGGTGGTGTAACAATGGAGATGGAGGTAAGAATTGCACAAAAAAAGGGGGTTCCATGCTAAATAGATCTAAGCAGTTGCATTTTTGTAAGTGTGCATGAGCTCTTGGATACCAAAAATGCTAAAGTATGCAAATCCTAAGGGGGTGGAACCTCCAAATGGTGTTTGGGGCTAGTTTTTTGGCCATAATTTTTATGGAAAATTAGTTGTAAATTAGGCTACAAAATTGATGCAAATTTCTGTTATGTTTTAGGTGGGGTAGGTGCCAAAATCTAGGGGGTTACCATATATAGTAAGTTTTATACCTCCATGGCCAATTTGTTTACTAAAAATGGTAATGGAGGTGTGGAGATGGCATCCATGTTGGAGGGAGATCTTCCAGGTTGGGAAAAGATCTTCCACACTACGAACAAGTCTTTCACATTGGGGGCAAGTCTTCCACATTGAAGGGAGATCTTCTAGGCTTAGGAGAGGTGTTTCACACTAAAAAGAGATCTTCCAAGTTGGCGGCAGGTCTTCTATGTTGGAGGGAGATCTTCCAGGTTCGGGGGAAGATCTTCCACATTGGGAGTAGATCTTCCATGTTGAAGGTAGGTCTATCATGCTAGAGGTAGGTGAGTCATACCCCTGTGTATCCACACTAGCGGTAGGTGAGTTGCACCCCCATGCATCCATGCTAGAGGTAGGTGAATTATACCCAATGCATGTGTTTTCAGCGTAGAAAATGCTATAACCTCCATAAGACCAAAATGCCAATTTTGACATTCCAAAAGGCATTTTTAACATCCACAAGCCCAAATATAGATAGTATGTGATTTTTTTCACTTGGGGGATGAGTCTTGGACCACTTATGAGGCATTTTAGCCCCAAAAGTATAGAATATGTGAGATTTCACTTGTTGGGTTACAATCTTTACATTTACAATGAAGTTTTACCTCAAGTTTGATGGGATGGAAATTACATGATCAAAATGATCATGACATGCAATTTTGTTGGTGTTTTAATGGCCTCTCTTCGTTGGTGTTTGAAGGATTAACCTGAGAGTCATCGACAAAGAATAGAAAACACCACCACAGGTCCATCATCAATGTTCTCTCTTTGTGCTTGATTTAGTTGTGTCGAATCATGACAAAGAGTGCTTGTGATGATGGGATAAGGCTATGATTAGAAAATGGTAATGGTAATGAGGTTATAGGGAATTGGTCATGAAGGTTGACAATGCATTCCATAGTTGGCATCATGGCTATGATATGACATTGACATTTTGGTTAGTTAATTTTTTGGCACTTTGTGCTTTGAGATGTTGGTCACTTAGTGGTGCATTTAAGGATCCAACATCTTGAAAGTTTCTTTGGCCTCTAGGATCCTTCCTTTTGCACATTTGGAGCTATTAATTTTTTCTTTTGGTCTTCATATGCCATTCTAGCTTCTTGGCAATTTGCTTTCCCATTGTTTTTTTTTGTAGGATGAAACCTTCATTTGGTTTCTTTGTGAAGGTTGGTTTGATTTGGTTTTCCCATTGAATGAGATTTGTTGCATTCAACGATTTTGATGGTGGAGCATGATGAAGGAGATATCATATGGCTATAATTCCTAAGTGTTAGCATAGGTCAACATTGTTATCCAAGGTATGGAAGGTTACTATTAGGTTACAAGGTTGAGTTCAAGGAAATGGTAAAGGGATGAAAATTATATAAGCACTCTTGACACAATAGGACAAACTCACCAAACGTTGCACATCGAGGTCATGTGGTGACTTGTTGTGATGATGAGTTGCACCTCCATGATGAATTTAGGGTTCACTCTACAAGCACAAGTCTAAGAGGACAAGAAAAACAAGCAAAGAAAGAACATTGTCGCGTTACAATGCATAAGGCTATGGAAAATGATGGAGAAAACCAAGCTTCCAAGGTCACCAATGTTGCTAGTTCAAGGATGTGGTAGGTCATGTTGCCATTTTAGAGGCATGGTAGGTTATGGTGATAGTTTAAGGTCTTAGTAGACTATGTTGCTAGTTTAAGGCCATAGCGGGCCATCAAAAGATGCTCCTTTGTTGTGCCAAAAGATGTCATGGAGGCACACGTATTGTAGATCATCAAAGTCATCGACATTAGTCATTTGTTGCAACCTGTTAGCAATGATAAACAACACTACAAGAAAACATGTGAGCATTAGATATAACCAAGGCTATATGATGGATTTACTATTGCATAATAAGGGGTTGATGTGGTCATGAGCAGGCTTAAGTTTTGGTGAGGAACTTGGTCCTATGCATTTTATCCTCACCATCATGGTCTTTGATGAGAATTTCAACTAAGGAACCCTCTGTGATGCTTTTGGCTTTAAGATTAATGATTTTGGACTACTTTGGGGTGTTATAATTACATAGTAGAATGATTTCAGGCTTAAGGCTTCGGTACATAAGGTCAACTTGGTCAACATCATGAGAGAAGTTTACTAAGGCTTTAAGGCTAGTAGAGTTTATTTCCTCATCCTCCTAGCTCAATTTACAAGATAACATAAGCACATCAAGTGGTACGTGTGTAACAAAATGATAAAAATTAATAAAATCAATAAAATAATATTAACAATTATGCAAAATACTATGGTAATAATGCATAAATGAGACAAAATGTTGCAACAAAGGCCATACAAGTATCAAACTAATGTCAACAAAGGTTATAAGGTAATACAAGGTAATGCAAGGTTAAACATAGTTAAACATGGTTACACTTTTGCTAGTTTTAGGCCTTAGTGAGCTACAGGATTGCCAATTTAAGGCATTAGTAGGGCATGACTACATTACGTTAAATGATGATTAAGAATAGTTAAACCCTTCACTTAACACCAATCAAAGGCTAAAAATATATCAAACATGGCTATACTATAGAGAATAAAGGCAAACACAGTGAAATTAAAGTAGTATTGAGGCTAAACAAGGTAAATAATGGTAAAAAATGCAAAAATAGTTAAAATAGATCATAACATGATGAAACAAGATCCAACGAGGTAAAGTAGAACACATATGGTAAAACTTGGCCAAAACATGGTAAAAAATGGTTATATTTTGCTAGTTTTAGGCCTTAGCGGGCCATGGTTTAAGGCTACAAGGGTCATAGATGAGATTGGACATCAATTAGGGTTATTTTGAGGCTATTTGGATTGAAAAATTAAGGCTTTTAAGGCTTCCACATTGGATCTACGCTAGTCAACTTGGAAGGGATGACCCCCCCAGCATGGATGGAATAGCCAAATAGTTTTCCAAGATCATTTTGGTTAGTTTTCAACATTAAATGGCTTGCATGTCAGTGTAGTTGACTAGGGAAGAAAATGGACCTAGTTTAGCATTAATTTCAACCTATGGAACCCCTCACTAGAGCTTAAAAGTGTCATCTAAGCTTGCTAGCATGGAGCTAGTGTGGAAACTAATGAAAATGGATTGCATGAAACCAAAAAGGTCAAAAATAGGGTTCTAAGGAGTTCCCAAGGTAGCGTAAGGTTAGATTTGTCAAAATTGATCATTTTGGAGGTTGAAAAAGGCCAAAAAGTAGGTTTTGAAGTTTCACCCTCTAGCTCCACATTGGCCAACATGGATGGAAGGGGGATCAACATGGAGGATCCAAATCTAGGCCAAAAAATCAGATACTATTGGACAGATAGTTGGAACCAAGATCTAGTAGCTGTGCATCCCCTAGTTGGGTTTTGAGGCCATTTAGGTAGGCTTTTGAGTGTTAAAGTAAGTTTGGGATAGTTTGCATGCTGGATCCACATTGTCTAACATGGAGTAAAGGGGGTCCCATTACCTTTTGGTTTTAGAATGATCTCAAGAGAAAAATAACCAAGTTTCTAGGCTTCTAGGGTTGTAGACTATGATTTCCTGAGTTTTTAGTTGATTTTGGCCTTATTTGAAGTTTGTTTAAGGCCATGTGTGGTCATATCCCCCTTAATCCATGCTTTGTGGGTGGGGGGTGGTGGGGGGTTTGCTCCAGCATGGAGGATGGGAGTTGGTGATTTTCAAGGGCTAAAATGAGGTCAAATGAGTGTAATCTCAAGGATTTAAGTTCCTAGGCTTTGTCAATGTATGTTTTTAATCTCCTTGAGTGTTGATCTACTGTCTAAGGAGGAAAAGCAACTTATCCATGCTGGCTCTACACTGGCTAGTGTGGAAGAGGGGTTGCCTAGCATGGATAGATAAAAAATGTCAGATTTAGACTAGTTTTGACACCAACCATGCATATTAGCTTTCAAGATTTCTAGTGTTGAGGATTAGGGTTTAGAGTCAAAAGTAGGCAATTTCCAGGGTTTCTAAGTGGTTTTATGAGCTACCCCCTAGTTCCATGCTGGCTAGCATGGAACCAACATGGAGGACCTTAGGAAGTTAGATTTTTGCTACTTTTGGTCATTTTTAGAAAGTTTGGTGGGTTCTAGAAATGCTAACAGGGTTGTAAGGTAGGTATAAGGTAATTTGACATTGTTTTGATGTGTCTATGATCTCCTATGAACCTTCCTAGGTACATCCATGTTAGATCCATGCTAGCTATCATGGAAGAAGGGGATGCCTAGTGTAGAAGCTAAGAAAATCATGGAATAGGATTATTTTTGAAAAATTCTAGCTACTAGAGCCTCCAAGGGGGTTAAGCTATCAACTGAAGTTAGTTTTAGGGCTAATCTTGGACGTTTTGGCTATTCCCCCCTCCATCCATGTTGGCTCTATGTTGGCCAATGTGGATAGGGTCCCCCTAGTGTGGATGAACTTAGGTTCAAGTTTTGGACCACTTTTGACATGATTTGATAGGGCTTTAAAGTTGTTGAGGCTACAGGGGGTTAAGGATCAATGTTTAACATCAAAATCCACTAATTTGAAGGATCCTAGGTGTTCATGTAGTCATCCTCGATATATCCACACTAGGCAGGGTGACCCTAGCATGGATGGAAGGTGGATGATGGTGTTTTTCCATATTTGATTGATTTTTGGATGTCTGAAGGCTTTGGTAGACTCTCACAGGGTCTAAAGGTTACTAAGGGAGGTTATTAGGCTATTTTTGGTTGTAAAATAGATTTTATTACATATCCCCAAGGCATGCACATTGGGAAACATGGATGTGAGGTTCACTAGAATGGAGAAGGCTTTAGGAATGAAAATCAACTCAGGTTTTGGTGATTGTTGACTACTAAAGGTCATGTAGGGGTATCTACATTATTAGAGTGGAATACATGATCATTTTAGGCATGGAGAAGGTTTTTATGTCATATACCCTAAGCCTCCATGTTGGGCAGTGTGGAGGGGGGATTTACCAGCGTGGAGAAGCCTTCAAGACTAAAAATCAACTAAAGTTTCAATAATTATTGACTATTGAAAGTCAAGGAGGGATACTAGGGTTATCAGAGTGCATTTTAGGGCTATTTAAGGATGTAGAAAGGTTTTTATGGCATACCATTTGGGTATCCACACTGGGTAGCATGGATGGAGGATTCACTAGCATGAGGAAGATATTTAGATACAGAAATTAGGTTGTTTTTGGGTAGTTTATGTTACCGAGAGCTGATAAGGGGTGGTAGAGTCAAAATATGATACTTGGGTGGTCAAGTTTAGCAATTTAAGGTCACCCCATCCATCTATGTTAGGTAGCATGGATGGACCTCACCTCAACATAGATAAACTAGATCTAAAAGTTTTGGACACTTTCAACTAGGTTTGACAAGGTTTTAATGTTGTTGAGGATGACTAGAAGAGTTTAAGAGTATGTGGGTCCACATTGGGATTGAACCAGGGCTAGGTGGGTACTAGAGGATGAGTATGGATGCCATACCATCCTAAGTAATTCTTGGATAGATTTTTCATAGTGTTAATGCCGAAAGTAGCAAGTTTTGTTAAGGTTTTACCCCCTATCGGGGTCTAGGAGTCATGTATGTTGATGGTAGATACCAAAAATGGCAAAGTGGGGTAAAGTTATATGGTCATGAAGGGTAGGAGGTGCATCTTGGTCATTTGGGTGCTTGGAACCCATTCCAAGGCTTATTTGGATGCCAACTTTAGGCCTTGGTAGGCCATGATGCTAGTTTAAGATCTTGGTAGATCGTAATATTGCTAGTTTTTAGGCCTTAGTGGGCTGTGAGGTCATACCTACCTAGCAAGTATGGGCTAGTGTTGAAAGGATGTATAAGGATAATATAAACCATGAAACATGGTATAAGGTTGTAAAGGTAAATAAGGTTCCATTAGTAAAAGAGGGAATAACATATCTACAACGCATTTGTTGCTTGACCTTTGATAAACCAAAGGATTTGCTTTGCATGATCACACTCTCATCATGCTACTTATTTGTAGTGGAAATTGATAGGAATTTTCATTGATTACTTAATGCCATAAGTTTGGTAATTTCAACCTAATTATTGTTATTATTTTTCTTGTTGGTTCTGGCCCCAGTTTGAATTTTGGGTGTCTCCTCTTGAAACTCAACTTCTGAACCTCGATCAATGTTAACATAGTTAACTGAGGACAATGACATATCATCCCCACAAATAAAAATTTATCCATCCTAGTATGGCAAGTGAATCTCTTGATGTATAGGAGATGAAACTACTTGAAACATTGCAAACCATGGTCTTCCTAAGATGAAGTTGAAACTGAGTGTCTTCTAAACCACTAGGAAGGTTGCAGATGTGGGAAATTACTCACTAGCTACAAAATCCAAGGAGACAAAACCTTGCACTAATACTCATGACCCATTAAATGACTTGAGTGCTAAGGTAGTGGTCACTTGAATATTCTCAATTAAGCCTAGTTTGTCAACAGCAGAATATGGTACCACATTGGTTGCTGCCCTATCATCCACATGAACATGGTAAACCTTGTACCTTCCAACATGTATAGTGATAAGGTGAGGAGCAGGTAGTACTTCTTCGTTTCTAGGGTTAGTCTTCACTTCTCTATGATGAAAGTTTAGCATGGGTTGATGCCTATTTTCCCTAAGTGAAGCTTGCTCAATGATAGAGTGAATTAATTCTTTATTGGTTGGCATGTCTCTACTCGTAGGGATAGAGGTTAACAATTGAGCTAGTACATCCTTATGTGTAGGAGAGGTTATGCTCAAGTTGTACAAGTTCGATGATGTGTTCTTTTGCTTAAGGGATCTTTTGGCTTATTCCATTGTTGCAAGGAATATCTTTTCCTTAGCATGTGATGTTTCAGCCTTAGTGGTTTTAACCTTCTTCGTCCATTTTAGAGTTTGGGCTCCTTGTCCATGAATGCAGTTGATCTTAGTGTAGGTCTTGGTTGATTACCTTTAGTGGGCTTATTCCTTGGTTTGGCAATAGGTTGCTTTCATTGCCATTGTGATGGTGATTTCCTGGTAATGTTTGAGTTGTGGGTTACGATAGGTGGGATTTGGTCATGTGTTGTTGTGATTTTTCTTGTTGAAGGTAGAGGGACCCAGATAACAAATGGTTTCCTATGTTTTCGAGGATTAGCAACTTGTTGATTGCATTGTTGATGAGCCACCGAGGTACCCCTTACGCCAAACCATATGAATCACAAGCGTTCATGCACGATCCAATCAAATTTTGTGGAAGGGATTAGTTTTGCATCTAGATTGTTATGCCTTGATCGTAGTTTGCTATCTTCCCACTTGGACTAGTGATGAATTTATCATGTATGGTTTAGTCTAGAGTGAGGCATATGATTCTTGATGTTGTTTGGCTCTAAGCTACTCCTAGTGATAATGAAGAAATTAATTGTTCAATCCAATTAATAATAGAAAGTAAAGTCTAAACTAGCCTATGGGTGATGAGTATTCATTCTTAGCTTGCCGTACATGTCTTGACACCACATATCTACTATTGGGGTTACCAAGTGCTATGCTACTAGGCAAACTAAGCAATAACGCTGCTGGGATTACCAAGCAAATACGTGTTTACGCTTGAAACTAGTTGTGCTCATTCTGCCAATTCATTAATATGCATGGAAACATAAATATTAACTAAGTACATGAAAAGTAAATTGCATGAAAGGTAAATTTAATCTAAGTTAAAGTGTTACAATGAATGAGAATCAATCTCGATGTTATTATCGTTCATGGAATGTGTCTAGGTACGTTGCCACTCGAATAAGATGCCATATAATTGACTCAAATCTACACTGTAGGCACTCATTGGCTATTCTCTAAGACTACAAAATAAAAATATAAGAGTTTGGCTTCTCTATTGACTAAACTTATTCAAACCATGTGCCCAAGCACTATATTTATAGGTTGGCACACATGTCATGACATTAGATATTCGACATTGCTTTTGGGCCCTAATATCAGGTATCGATATCAGAGCTTTGATATCAAGTATCAGATATTGGAGCTAGACAAAATATAGTTCATCATATCCCCATGACGAAATGAAAACTCATCCTTCAGTGAACAAAAGGAGGAACAAGTCTTTCACAAAATATTAGGAAGGTAAGAGATTATTGATTGATGCTAACTATTGACTAACTCTAAGTGTCACATTACAAAATTTTATTTGAGTGGATAGAGTGACAAAAAGACTAGATAGACATTGAAGATTACAAAATTTGTAAAGGTTTTTAAAAATCAACTAAATATGATTCTTCTTGTTACCACTAGTGGTGGTAGACTTCCAACCTTGATTGTTAGGTTGATGCTTCTTTGGTTATGTAGAACATTCTTGAAGGATGGATTGAAATTTCTTCTCATAGTCCCATGGATCTAGCAAACATGCAAATTTTGAGCTACTATCTTGTATGTGTTACGATTTGTGCATGGGCATATCCTTCATTGTCATTCTCTTAGCTTTGTTTTTGTGCCTGAAAAAAGATCTTCTTCCTTAGGCGTTTCTTT
>MNCI01013875.1:2631-24048 GCA_015680685.1 Gnetum montanum | reverse complement strand
CAACATCATCTTCAAGCATTCCACGATGCCTATGCCCTTCAAAACGTAGAGAGTGAGAAAAAATTGAAGTTGTTTTGTAGAACACTTGTAAAGGAAAGCTAGTATAGGTTACTAGAACCTGAATCTATTAGACACTGATGTACCATGCTTAAAAGTTTTAATGACAAATATCAGACATATTCATGAGTGTCAAGCCTAAAAAAGAAAATATAGAATTGGAAAAAAAGGGACTCATGAGACCCTTGATGCATCAATGGGAAGATATTATTCATTGTTACATAGATGCCTAGGCCATGGATTTTTATCAAAGAAACAACTAAGGCATATCATAGATGGGTTGAGATGCACAACAAGAGAGACCCTTGGGGTTTATGCCCAAGAAAGACTATCAGAATTAACCACCCATCAGATTCAAAGACTCAATGATCAAGTGGCAAATGAAGAAGGAGAAATTAGAAAAAGGAAATCAACTAAAGAATACAACAGGGATCCATCAATCCAATAAAGGGATGCATGGGTGCGTGATACCTAAGAGGAAGAAACCTTGGATCAAATTATCAGGAAAGAGACGCTACCAATTTAGATATTTGTTGCTAATGTAGTAGCATAGGTAACAAAAATGTGGGATTCAGTAGATGAACGATGTACAATAGCTCTTAAAATTATGGAGAAGAAAGCATAACAAGTGCTCAATAGAGGCACAAACAAAAAGAAGAAGGAATTTGGACAAAAGGACAAAGTTTCTTTAGTAGTTGGGTACTTAGACACCAACTCCATAGATGATGAAGGTTGTACCATGTGCCAGTATGAACATCTTAAGGGATGTTCTCTAGTCATGGTACATCTGCAAGAAATTAGGGCATATGCACTTAACCCATGATTTGTTCAAAAGAAAATGCCCAAATGATTACCTTATCCTCAAGGTAACTATTGATGTGTAAATTTTGGAAACATCAACACCTAGAAAAAAACTCTTTTAGGGAGACTATTGCTTCAAAGTGCCTTACATATGGGTATGAAAACCCAGGAATAGTCTCAACTAGAAAGGGCAATGTAGCATTCAAAAAGGTAAATCAAACTGGAAAATTGGCAAAGAAATTTAAATTGAATAACTATCTTAAATTTTAACACTTGATGAAAAACAATAACATGACTACTAAATGTAAATTTTAAAATTCTCCCTAGTCTCCTGCTACCGCTGTTCAAAATGAGAGTGGCTCCTCTTCCTCAAACCCTTGTGGTGTGGGAAGAAAGAGGAGATGATGTGTAGAGAGGAAGAGAGATGTGTTATCTTTTATGGCTATTGTTTCCTACTACCATCACTTACCAAAGCCCCTCAACACTGACTGCTACCGCTACTACCACCACAGCTATTTCTGCCCATTGCTGACGCCCACCAGTTGGGGAAGAGAGAGACCAAGAGAGGGATGTCCTCTATGTCCCCAACCCTCATTGTTACGCTCATGCATCGTCATTCACCATTGATGCATGTCGATATTTGCCATCACTATTTCTCCATTGACGTGTGCCAGTATTGGCCATCACTATTCCCGACTAATGCATGCTGTTATTTACTATCGCCATTCGCTACCACCATTTATGTTGTGCGTCGCCTGCAACTACCATTCATGCTTGTTGTCCTTTGCCTTGTCATTGTTGTAGGTCCTCTATTGACACACATGCACACTACCAACTGCTCACCACCATGTGCCTATTGACATATGTGCATGTTGTTGTCATTGTCAACAGCCACGTGCACATCCCTCATAGCTTGTGCTCATGTGTCATCATTTGAGTCAACTGCCATGTGCATGTTGTTGTTGACACTGAAAGAGAGAGAGCCCCTAGATCCTCTAGTTACATCCACTTGCCTATCGATCGCTTGCTCTCCCTCAACCTAGAGAGACCCCCTCCCTTTTATAAGCTACTCCTAACTACCCTTTAAATGCCCATGTTGCCCACTATAGCATATTTGCACATTCTCCACCACATCTACTACTACAACGTAACTACTACCATTACTGCTTGTTTCTTTCCATCTACAATTCGTGTTTTTTGCTTTGTTTCTATGTTTATTACGCTAGTTTTATTTCTAAGAGCACCCATGTAAAACTAGGCTAGGGATATGAACATCCAGTGGTAGCAGAAGCAAAACATCTTGATTTTTGAAGTCAAGTAATATTTTTGCTTGAGATTTTTATAGAAAACATGTTTTCCCATAGGAATTAATAATGTTTTAAAAAGAAAAAAAGTCAAAGCCATTCTCAAGGTGGTAATGTTATCTATGGCAAACTTAAATAGTAAAATACAAAGCATTCATCATTACCATTGCTATTTCTAGATCAGCTGGCCAAATCACTTTAACATTATTCACAAGTATTTATGAAAGCCAACTTAAGAAATTACATCACTATTACGCAACTATAAAATAATAGTACACTAGTTTGAACACAATATAAATTCTTATCAATGGTTTTAGTATCATGTGTGCAATAAAGTGAGATAATATACATGGCTAGGGTTATATGGCCCATTAACCTAGTTGTCTTTGAAATTTAAATCTTTTGTTATACTATTATGAGACAAATATAAAGAGAAATAGAAGAGTAGTGCAGCTAGATTTTGCAATCATAGAAAATGTGGATTTAGGACACTAGATCTGGTAATGGGCTTGTTGATGGATGATAATAATTTAAAGGTTGCATGACACCTCTCATTGAAAGAATCCCTATTCAAATCGTGAAACTATGCCCTAGTGATTAGACTAATAAGTCATGGCTCGATGCCTAGCATAGATAATGTTGGCATCAATAGTAACTACAGACAACAACGTCAACCAATGTACTATCCTAGTGGATCCTTGTCATAGTTGTAGGAGCACTACCATCAACTGTGGTAGCAACCGCAATCATGGGCCATGCCAACAATATCTATACTGACAACCTAATCCTTATGGATACTATGTCCAGTGTCTGATCTCACTAGTGAATCCAACTATTCAAAATCCATAATATCACCTAATAGAATACCACCAACTAACACCACTAAGGACTAATCTAAACTCACACATGCACCTGAAAACAACTAATCTTTCAAATCCCAACCCAAAGCCTTTGCCACTAGTGCCACCACCCATAATGCAAGGTGAATTGCCATCACAGTCATAGTAGAAGAAATCTACAAGGGTAGTAAATGTATGAATAGGAGATCTCACCAGTAATGCTAAGGGCTAAACAAAGAAACGTCCTTTCTTTAGGATGAGTCTAGAGAAGTTTAGTAGAATAGGAGCTTTATCAAGACCATCTTCTCCTAAAATAGATCTTCTCACTCTTGATAAGCTTCCAACATCATCAAGCTTGAAAATACAAATTGTCATGCTCACTGAAGTTGTTACTGATTGGATTAAGATAGGGCCACTCCCGCAAAAGCAAATTAACCCAAGAGTTCCTTTAATCTATCTATAGGTAGTTGGGAATCTACTGTGCAAAGCTCTATTGGACTCATGTTTCAAAGTCAATTTAATCTCGTACGACACATATCAAACATGGACCCTATCACCATTTAAGGAATGCAACATTAGGTTGGAGCTTGTAGGTCAATCTGTTTTCATCCCTTTGGAACAAATTGATGATGTAGTAACCATTTTCAATGGGTGTTCCTATCTAGAAAACTTCTTGGTGTTCAATGTGAAGGATACTAATAAGAAATGTTTAATCATCATGCGGAGGGCATGTCTTAGCACCATTGATGCTAAGACATGAGAGATTTATCCATGGAGATCTCAAAATAGAACAAACATGGAGCCATCCATACACACAAAATTCCATGCATAACTACTAAAAGAGAAGGGTGCAACAATGGATAGAATATTCAAAATACTAACACAGACACCATACCAGTCCATAGTAATAATAAAACACAAATGTGTGTAGAAAGAAGAGCAAAAGCCACAAAACCAAAAAACACCCCATGGCCAGTAACCAAGAACTTTAATTTGTCAAACATATGCATGGATACATATGAACCACTTATTAATTCCTATCCGAAGAAAATGACTCCAACTAAGGACTTGGAAACGAAAATATTAACTTATGAAAACATACCAGTAGGAAAGAAAAACAAGAACTTAGATGATTAAAACTCAACTACCATCAAGATCACATGGGATAATCATAACAAAGTTAAAACCCTAAAGATGGTAAGAGAACCAACCAAAGTGTATGATCTAGGAGATTTGGGGAGCATTTTCTAAATACTTGCCCAAGAGTTTAGTCATGGGGGAGATGCCCTATCATGACTTAGGAATTAATAAGTAATTTTTCTATTTTCTTTGTTTTACAATTCTTTTCATTTTTCACATTATTTTACATTTTTCTCATTCTTTTATATTTTCTCATTTCTTCAATTTCTTACATTCTTTAATATTTTTCAATTCTTTAACATTTTTCATTCTTAATACTTTTTCATAATTTTTACCATCTTTCCCATTTCCTTTATACTTTGTCTCAAACCCTTTGTAAATAATTTTTTGATTAGTAATAAAACACATTTAAATAAAGGCAAGATGTAGCCCAATAAGGTGAAAATTTCTCTATGAAATCAAGTCACTAGTAATAAGGGGTGGAGAATTTTCATGTTGAGAGCTCCCAGAAAGAGTGTCTTCATTGTTATCTTGGTTTAGTAGGAACAAGGGATTGGTGAACCATTTCCCCTTCATAACCTCATGGTGCCTCTCGTAATGTCAATCTCTCTTACATTGTGTTTTAGTGGGACAGAAGTCTTGTAGTCATAATCATGCATAGCATATTCCTCTTGAAGTTCATGGATGCCTAACATCTTAAGAGTTTGAAGTAGCATTGTGGGCATAGATCAATTAGGAGGCATTACAATGTCACCTTCCATGTCATGCCATCGCAATTGTTCATCCTGATGTAGGATGAAGGTGAAATTAAGCACATACTCATCTGGATGAGCATATACCACTTTGCATTCTTGAGGGGACAACAGTTTAGAATCATCACGCCTATGAAAAGAAGACATTTTCCAAAAGAAATAAATTATCAATGTGCTTTTGTGATTATATTATGTGTCAGAATGATGTTGACCTTAGGGTTTGTCCAACAATGTTAATGATGTTCACTATTCCTAGATAGTGCACCTTTCAAACAAAAAGAGTCCTAAGGTACCCCTACATCTAACCATATGAATCACAAAGTATTCATGCATGATCCAATCGAATTCCATGGACTCTATAGTTTTCCAGTGCACTAGTTCTTTAGGAAGTAAACTTTACCTTGAGGACGTTCGTTGTCTTCTCAACTACACTTGTGGAGCTCAAGGGTATGGTTTAAGTGTAATTAAGGCACATGATTTTTGTCATTTTATATTTTATGATTTTGGTGCTTGAAATAAACAAGATAGAGAATAAAGTAATTTAATACCTACTTTAATCTAATGGGATAACTACTGTTCAACTAGTCCTAACATAAGTATCTAGACCCACTTGCCATGCACATCCTAAACACTTATAACATTGCTAGGTTACCAAGTGTTAAGCACTGTTGGGATTACAAAACACCATATGCATGGTTGAAGTAGTCGTACTTATGTGTTTACTTGATCACTATTTAGCTTATCTCGATTAATTACTTAATTAGATTAATTACTAAAGAACATTGAATAAATAACTAAAAACATTAAATGCATGAATAAAACATTTCAGCTATCCAGAATTTTGCAAGGTTTATCAAAAAGTTCATCTTTATTGCTGCACACATTGTATGCTTAGGTACAATAGTGCTTGAATAAAGATCTATACACTTAATGAATGCTACTACAAGCACTTAAGAAAATATTCTAACTTTCAAATGTAAAAATTGCAAGAGCTTCGCTGCACTATGACAAAATGATGCCTAAACACAGCGAGTTGGCACATATTTATAGGCAAGAATAGATCATACATCGACAAGGCCATGTCAATGCATCAAATGATGTGTTGATGAGGCCTAGTCAACGAGGCCTCATCGACGTGGCCAATCTGCAACTCATCAAAAGCGATTATGTAGAAGGAGACCAAGGTTTGAGAGTTGGGGGTATTTTACATTATAGATGCATTTGTGACTAGGTTCTAGAGAGAGATAGGCAATAATGGTAATGACTAGAAATTCAAGAAGAGTAAGAAAGAAAATAGACGAGGTTGGTTCAAGCCATGTTGATCTAGTGGCAACAGATATGAAAGGTATTCCCGATCATAAATTTAGCATATTGTTGAAGTTAAATTCTATGATTAGTGAGGTCATAATCTATCATATGTTCATCCTCAATTTCCTGGTAATTTGGGACTTAAGAGTCATGTGGTGTACTCTAAAGAGTGATGTCATAATAAGCTCTCCTTCCTCTCATGTCGTACATAAGCCAACCTTTATCGAATTGGAGTCAAAGCCTTCCCATGATTCTAATGCTCAACTCCTATGCCTTTTCCAAATGCCTTGGTCCCCCTTAACCATGCCAAAGAAGTTGTAATGCTCACAAGCCTTGCTATTTCTTTATCTTATGCATATCTTTCTAACAACCATACTACTATAAGAACTTAGTTTTGTCATGGCATTTTTTGCACAAGTGCAGCATAGAGAATGCTATGTGATGAGTGGTGAGGTACCCCTACACTCAACCATACAAATACGAGCGTAGCACGTGCAATCTGGTTGAACTCCAAGGACTAAGTGCTTACACGCTAAAAGGAACACCTAGGGTTAATCAATCACTGTCTTCCCAAACCTACTTGTATTGTCACGGTAGTATGGTTAAGTAAGTCTGAGGTATATGATTTTTTATAGATTTTACGATTTTATGTCTCCTGATGAATAATGTAAATGAATAAAGACTAAGTGCTAACTAACATTAACTAATCATTAACTAAGTTTAATTGTTCCTAACACCAGTATCCGTTCTCACTTTCCATACACATCCTAAATGATGTCACGCTACTGGGATTACCAAACACTAATCATTGCTAGGTTACCAAGCACTTCACATATGCTCGAAGTGATCGTACAAAGTGTATTTAACTAAGGAGTTTAAGGGTTGAGAGAGATTAATCAACTGAGAAAGCATTAAACACTAATTAAGTCATTAGCTTAAGTTGTATGATGCAAGGTTTATCAACAAAGTTTGTCTTTATTGCTATACACAAATTATGTTTAGGTACAAGTTTGCTCGAATAAAGATCCGTTCACTTGATGACTCCTACTGCGGGCACACAGAAATTATTCTAACTCTAGAATGACAAAACTACAAGAGTTTGGCTAAGGGTTGGAAACTAACTAATGGAAAACAAAGGGAGCTGCCTCTTATTTATAGAGCACAAGGCAGGCCACGATATCGCATACGCGATATTGTGAGGCGGCTGCGATATCGCGTATGCGATATCGCATCCCATCATACCCCCATGACTAAATAAAAACTCGTCCTCAAGTTCCTTACAAATTTTTGGGAAGATATGGGATTATTGACTTGAATGATACTGATGGAAAATGGGACTACATGTGAACGGATCATCATTACAATACATAGCAAGAATAGTGTTCATAATTACAAGAGTGAACACTAATTGACATCCAGCCTTATTTGTCAGCTAAGATAGAAGAGAGAGAGAGAAGAAGAAGAAGAAGAAGAAGACGTGTTGCTGCCAACTGCCAAGATTGCACCTTCCATTGTTCGTCCATCGCAACACCATCGATCTTGTTCCTTACACACTGCTTCAGCACCAATCCATCCTGAGCGTCATCTCCAGATCTAGTTCATTGCTATTTAATTTCCATATGCACACACAACACAATCACATATAAGCGAGGATAAGTAGATCATAATGCAGTTAATACCTTGCCTCGATGTAAGGTCCATTGGCTAAGTTGTGATATGGCTGATATGGATCTTAGAGATATAACACTGGAGACTACCAAAGGTGTAGGGGTTAGGAAAAATCAAAAAAATTAGACCAGGACCCCCATGACTAAGAGCGATCCTCCGGTAGTGAAAGAATGGAAAAAGAAAAGGAATGAGAAAGATAAAGAAAAAAGAAACAACAACAACACAGATAAAAATGGAAGTTTAAGATGGAAATGAACACAAAATGTTGATTATGAAAATATTTAAGGGAAATAATTTAACTGATGCATCAAAAAGGAATGCCAGTGGGTCCTCCCCAAAGCAGGCTCATGCCCTCAATGCCTTGACAAACACACATTCAAAGAGTCCATAGGCTCTGGGAATGTCATTTGAAAGTAAGAGTTAAAGACTTAACCACAAGAATTTACCGAAGAGAAAACAATGCATCAACCAAGATACAAACTACTAATACACCCGGCAATGAAGTGAAAAATGGAGAAAAAATGATGGAGAGAGGAGAATGGAATGGAGTCTCAAGAACAAGGTTATGTACAGTTCCTTGTGTATGCATGATTAATGTGACCAAGTAGATCTCATTCCAAGTCCAGCCTCAAACAATCCATATCCAGTGACTTCCTAGAAATACACTTGGCTAGTCCATCCACTCGAAGTAAGAAGAATGCCTCCACGAAAGAGTCAATGCCATTCTAAAAAGATGAGAAAGAGAGAAGGAGGAAGCGAGAAGGGCCTTAGTTGGAGGGAATGAGTTTATTTAGTTCCATAACCAGTGCTTGTAGCCCAAATGATTATTTGTCTAAGGGGTGTGCTTTGAATCCTCACTGTTTTTTTTTTTTTTTTGCTTTTTGCATGAGAACAACATCATATCAAGATGTATTTTACTTTTATTAGCTCAGCTTCTTGTTATTCAAATAGAGTCGGAATGGTAAAAAGACTCAAGCAGAAAACATCCAACCACCCAAGAGAATGGCCAACACAAATGCATCACATCCCCTTGAAGTCACACTTTTTTAGTCCTTGAGTCCTTCCTTAGTTTGAGAAATGCCCAATCATTGATTCGTTAAAAGTGCTTATTATTAAGAAGGAGACTGTACACTTCCAAGCTACGAGAGACCATAGAAATTGATGGATGCATGGGTGTCATGGATTCATTGCCTGTTATATCAGAAGAACCAAACCTTAGTATCACATTATAACTCAAAGGTAAAAACCAAACATTAGCAATTAGTAAAATACAGTTCATACCATCATGATGAACACTTATTTAGTGACGAATTTAAACCAAACATTAGACAATCAATAACAAAAGAAACAAAACAGAATGTCACATAAAGAAATTAAAAATTTTAAATAATGGTGTAAAACAAAAACAAGAAAAGTTAAAGAAATTTGTAAAAAAAAAGATGAAAAGTTAAAGAAATTTGTAAAACAAAAACATGTAAAACAAAAACTTAAAAAGAAACTGAGGGCCTCGATTGATCAACACACGTGGCCATCTCCCCCATGACTAAGTTGTAAGTGGGAGATTCGAAATAGTGAGCGTGGTTGCCCTTGTGTAGAGGTATAATGGGTACTGGCCATTCTGATCTCATGGAAGGGTTTAGTTTGTTGCACATTGACCAATAATCTTTTATCAGGGCTCTTAGGCTTGTATATGGTCATGGCTCCTAAAGGAAAGGTTGCATAAATGATATAAGGCCCTTCCCACAGTGTTTGAAATTTTGTGCATTGTGGCACATGTCTGGGATTCCAATATAGAACCTTATTGCCTAGTTGGTACTTAACCTTCCTTATTCTCAAATCATGACATTGTTTATTGTATGCCTTGTGCAACTCATTTGAAGATAGGGCAACTAATCAGTTTTCATCTAGCACACTTAAAGTTGCTAGCCTTTGTTTTTATGCTAGATCAAGATCTAGATGAAGGTCACAAGCCATTAATATTGTGCAGAGTTCAGTTTGAATTGGAAGCATTGGAAGCTTTCCACACTAACTCATAGGGAGAATAGCCTATAGGGAGTTTCTAAGTAGAGTGGTATGCCCAAAGAGCATCTTTCAGTTTAGTACTCCAATCTCGCTTATATTTGCTAATTATTCTCGTTAAGATCTTAGTGATCTCCCTATTAGTGACCTCACCTTGTCCATTAGCTTGGGGGTGGTAAGGTGTAGTTAGTTTATGCTTAACCCCTAAGCATTCCATCAATTTGTGAAAAGTTGCACCTGTAAAGTAAGTTCCATTATCTGATATAAGTGCACGTGGCATGCCAAACCTATTTATGATTTGTTGTTGTACAAATCATGTAGCTGTGGATGATGTGCAATCCTTAACAGTAGCTACTTCAGGCCATTTCATGAGATAGTCTACAGCAACAACAATATATGCTTTTTCATTGGACATTGGTATAATGGGCCCCATGAAATCTATTCCTCAAATGTCAAAAGGTTCTAAAGGTTGTATCCATTATTGTGGATCCTCCATTCTAGCGGTCATTCCCCCATCACATTGCCAGCACTCACAAGATTGGAAAAATTGATGGGTGTCCCGAAATAATGTTGGCCAATAATACCCTGCAAGCATAATTTTAAGAGTCATTCATCTCCCAGCATAATGACCCCCACAAGGGCCCTCATGAGCATCTTGTAGAACTCTCAATTGATCTACATTGGGCACACACCATCGAACCAAGCCATTAGGACACACTTTGTAAAGTTGTCCATTGATTTGTATAAAATACTTGGCTCTATGAAGAAACTATTGTTTCTTCCTATGATCCAACTCTTGTGGTATTTGTTGAGTGAGTAGATAGGTTAGAATACCATTGTACCAATTTGTTCCTATGGGTTGGCTGTTCACTACACCAGCAAAGAGGACTTCATCAGGGAAGTGATCAGACATTGTATACTTGTCCTCTTTGCTGTCCCATCACAACCAAGATAAATGATTAGCAACAACGTTCTTGGTACCTTTTCGATCAATCATTGTAAGATTGAACTCCTCTAGGATCACCAGCCATCGTATGATACGAGGGCTAACGATCGGCTTGTTCATAAGGAACCTAATTGCACTATGGTCTATGTGAATAAATACTTTGTATCCCAACACATAGTGCCTAAACTTATCTAGTGCAAACACTACAACCATAATTTCTTTTTCTGTTGTTATGTAGTTCATTTGTGCACTAGCTATACTCCTACTTGCACAGTGTATGTAATAGGGATGTTTTAAGTCATCTAACTATGTAAGTACGGCTCCTAAAGCATAGTTGGACGTGTTTGTCATTATATGGAATGGTCGGGACCAAGCAGGAGCTTGTAGAATGGGTGTTTCTACCAGCTTTTGTTTCAGAAGTTGGAATGCACATTCACATTCCCTGGTCCACTCAAAAGGTACATCATTTTTAGTCAGTTCTACCATGGTTTGGAAACCTTGGAGAAGTTCTCGATGAATCTCTTATAATAACCAATATGTCCAAGGAATGACCCAATGTCTTTAACTATTTCCAGTTGGTGAGTTATTCTTTGGATGACCCTAACTTTGTTTGGGTCTACCTCTATTCCTGCTTTTGAAACCTTGTGCCCAAGTACTATGCCCTCTTGAACCATCAAATGGCTTTTTTGCCAATTGAGCCTTAAGTTAGTTTCTACACAGCATTTAAGCACTTGCTCTAATCAGTCCAAGGCTTGATCAAAACTAGCTCCATATGTGGAGAATTCATCCATAAAGACTTCTACTCCATTTCCTATCTGCTATTGAAAACTTCTTAGAACTAAACGTTGACACGTAGCAGGGGTGTTACACAAGCCAAAAGGCATTTGTTTATATGCGAACGTTCCCCAAGGACTGGTGAATGTTGTTTTGGCTTGGTCTTCTGGAGCAATCCGTATTTGATTGTAACCACTATAACCATCTAGAAAACTATAGTAACGATGCCCTGCAATAGTATCTAAGACTTGGTCAATGAACGGCAACGGAAAATGATCTTTAAAGGTTTTCATGTTCAATAGCCTAAAATCTATACACACCCTCCACTTACCTCCCTTTTTTGGCACTATCACCAATGGACTAACCCATTCGCTATCAACAATGGGATATATGAATCCAACCTTAAGAAGTTGTTCTAACTCTTCTTTCACTACTTGCTTCAATTTTGGATTCAATCACCTCTGCGGTTGTTTTTGAGGCTTCATGGAGAGGTCTGCGTAAATTCTATGTTGGCATATCCTAGGATCTATTCCAGTGATTTCGGGATATGACCAAGCGAAGGCTTTTGACCACTTATTGATTATTTCTAGCAGACTTCTTTTTTGTTTAGGAGCAAGTCTTACATTAATAATTACCGGTTTTCCATTGTTAAGTGTCATGTATTCCAAACCGGTAGGCAATGGTTTCAGATCTAGGGGCTCTTGTTTAAATTTCGAAGGGATTTCCAACTTCACCCAATTGATGTTTTCTAGTTTAAGGTTTGGAAGTTGGTGGTGAACTTGCTCAAGTGCATCTATGCTTTCCATGTAAGCACAAGTTATACCCTCAGTCAGTTCCATGAAGATTAGTGAATTATCCTCTTGATCAATCATCAGCCACTAGGTGTTTTCTTGATGTGTGGTTGCTGCACATAGGCACTTTTGAATATTTATTTCCTATGCATACCGATTGCATGCAGGTAATGATAAACTCCTTATAACCCATGATCTCTACACGCAATTGCACCCTGTGTCACTATATGCAATGCATGGAACCTTCTTCTTCTCGATCTTTCCAAAAGTTTTTTCTTTAGATATCTCTAGGGAAAGATTGCGGATTCCTAGGCATGCATCTATTGTACTCAACCAAGCCTTTCCCATTATAATTGGAAAGTCCCCTTTGCTGTTGTTGACTTGGATCACCAAGAAATCAGCTTGGTATGACCACCCACACATAATGGTAACAATGTCCTCAACTAATACCAGGGGAATAGTTATGGACTGGTCAACCAACTCTAAACAAATATTACTCTTTTTCAGTGGAGGTAGGTTCCAAGCCTTGTACATTTCCCGTGAGATTAAATTTACTCCAGAACCTGAGTCCAAAAGAGCCTTACATGGATCATTCCCAGCAATCTGTAGATATATTAGGGGACTTCCATGGTTAGAGAATTTCCTGGGAAGGTGGCCTACCTTAATCCAATAAGAAACGACATGTGTTAACATAACCATATGCATTGAGCTCTGTGATTGGTTTGAAGGGAGCTCAAAAGCAATATTTCGTTGAGAGGCACTTTGGGTTTCAACTGCTTGTGATAGCAAGGGCTTGTTTGGACTGTTGGGCCTAAAGAAGGATCTTTTCTTCATACGGTTGTTAGGCCCAACAGTAGGTTGAGGATTTACTACCGTTGTGGCATTACATTGTTGTGGTTGAGCAGGGATTTCCCCCTACATTGCTAGAGCAGGTGGTAGTGGAGCTATGGATGTAAGAGCTGCGAATGGATTCGAAGGATGGTGTGACTGTGGGTGATCTCCTCTAGAAGAAGGAGTCCTAAAGTACTCACAAGCATGGTAGTGATGTTGAGGTGTACCATGACCAACAGAGTCACGTAGAGAGATGGGGTGTTGCACGTAATAGCCGTATGGATCTAATTGCTGGTAAGGGTATTGTTGCCTAGGTGTTGGCATCCCCCATGACTGTGGGTATTGCCACTATTGATGATGTTCCACGAGTTGTGGGGGCATTCCACTTGGATAATACATTAAGGGTTGGTGGAACTACCTTGGATTACCTTGGGGATAAGGTAATCGTAGGGGTGTTTACCGTTTATTCGGTCGTGGGTTGAGTGCATACACCCCAGACTCTTGTAGATGTGAGATTACAAGGTAACATCCCTTAGGATGGTCATATTGGCAAATCTCAAATCCATCGTCACTGTTTGTGTCTATTTCCAGAACTTCTTCCATGAAGGCTATCTTACCCTTACCCTTGTTACATGCAATTTCTTCATCTCTTTTCTTCTTTTTGTTTTGATCACTATCTCGCTCATTAGACTCCTCTACAACTTTTAAAACAGTTTCAAACCTACTATTAATGGAGTCCTACATTTGGTCTACCTTTACTGATACTTCTGTTACTAACTTTTGAATCACAAAGTCTTCCTATTCACCATCTCTTTGAGTGGTGACTCTTCCTCCTCCTCACAAAATCTAACTCCTTTCCTACAGAGGGAAGGATCTCGGTTATATTCCTCTACACTTTCTCTCCTACATAGCTCACCTTCTTCTTTAGCTACTTGCTCCAAAAACCTATGTATTTCATGAGACCTAAGTTCAGATAATCTCCCTTGGGCATATGTCCAAAGGGTTCTCCTAGTTTCATGCCTAAGTCCATCTACTAAGTGGCATAGTTGATCCCTTTGCGAATAACCATGGCTAGGGGAACGATGTAACAATGCATAATAATGGCCCATGGCAGCATCCAAGGGTTCATGATTCCCTTGCTTCCATCCTTGGGTTTTCTTTCGTAAATTAGACACCTTAGAGTACGTTTGGTATTTATCATTAAACAATTCTAGCATTGTACTCCATCTCTTAATAGATTTCGGTTCTAAGGATCAGTACCAACTTTCGGCTTCTTTTATGAGTGTCCTAGGAAACAACTTTAACTTTTGTCACTCGCTCTCTATATTCTGCAAGCCACATGCATTGTGAAATGCTTGTAAGTGATTTTAAGGATCAGAATTGTATCCCCCCTCAAACTGTGAGATATTATTCATATCTAACCTCTTGATCCTACTATCTTTCTAGTGCCTTGTCGGAATCCTAACTACCTCTATTATGTCTAACATGCTTCTTGTGGCTAGTAGGGGTTCTTCGTGATCATCCCTTTCGTAGTGTCTATGATGTCTATGTGGTTCCCTACTTTCCCTTCTATGTCTAAATTCCCTAGATTTCCCTTGTCCTCGTTCACGATTGACCTATGGGTGACTCTCAGTTTGGTTCCCTTTATCCTCATGCATAGCCTCCTTATGATTGCATCCTGATATAAAAGGAGAGGATGAAGGTGAAGGTGAAGGTGAAGAGGGAGGAGAACCACCACCATGATTATGTGTTCTACCTTCTCTTCGATGGTGGCGACCACAATCATGGTCAGGATTAAAATGTTTGCCCTTGTTATGTTGTGTTCCCTCATTGAACACTTCGTGTCTGTGTGTACCAAAACCAAGATTGTTAATTGTGGAGTGTAGGTTTTGATACACAACCTCTTGACTAATGTCTTGAGGAGGAACATCATTTCATGGTGAACCTGTTGGAATAGGTTCATCACCCTCAACTTTGCTCAAAACGTGTGGAACATTATGAAGCCACTTACCCTTCAACGATGTGTGGTATCTCTCCTGTTTCAAGTCCCTTTGACATTGTGCTTCTGTGGGACGGTAGTCCCTTGTCTCATAATCGTGTGCAACGTATTCTGCGTATAGTTGTGGCATGCCTATTCGTGAGAGAGCACGAATGAGCATGTCAGGGACAGATCAGTCTAGGGGTAACACTATGTTACCCTCTAAATCTCTCCAACGCAGTTGCTCATCTTAATGGAGAATAAAGGTAAAACTGGGTATGAAGTCATCAGGATGAGAATATATCACCCTAAACTATTGAGGCACTGGTATATCCTAGTTATGTATGTTCTGCTGCCGATTGTATTTTTTCCTAGTCCTAAGTGGTGAAGTGCTCGTATGTGAAGAAGAAGACATTGTGTTTTCCTAGTATGCAATATACCGTTAATTTGTTTTCACTTGAATTAACCCTAAGGGTTCGTTAAATACTCCCAACGATGTGAATGATTTCCTATGTTCAACATAGCACACAAACAAATAAGTCCCTAGCAACAGCACCAATGATGAGTAGTGAGGTACCCCTACACTCAACCATACAAATATGAGTGTAGCACGTGTGATCTGGTCGAACTCTAAGAAGTAATTACTTACATGCTAAAAGGAACACCTAGGGTTAATCAATCACTGTCTTCCCAAACCTACTTGTATTGTCACGGTAGTATGGTTAAGTAAGTATGAGGTATATGATTTTTTATAGATTTTACGGTTTTATGTCTCCTAATGCATAATGTAAATGAATAAAGACTAAGTGCTAACTAACATTAACTAAATTTAACTAAGTTTAATTGTTCCTAACACTAGTATCTGTTCTCACTTGCCGTACACATCCTGAACGGTGTCACACTGCTGGGATTACCAAACACTAATCGTTGCTAGGTTACCAAGCACTTCACGTATGCTCAAAGTCATTGTACTGAGTGTATCTAACTAATAATTTTAAGGGTTAAGAGAGATTAATCAACTAAGAACGCATTAAACACTAATTAAGTCCTCATTAGCTTAAGTTGTATGCTACAAGGTTTATCAACAAAGTTCGTCTTTATTGTCGTACACAAATTGTGTTTAGGTACAAGTTTGCTCGAATAAAGATCTGTTCACTTGAGGACTCCTTCTGTAGGCACACAGAAATTATTCTAACTCTGGAATGACAAAACTGCAAGAGTTTGGCCAAGGGTTGAAAACTAACTACTGGAAAACAAAGGAGCCACCTCTTATTTATAGAGCACAAGGTAGGCCGCGATATTGTGTACGCGATATCGTAGGGAGGCTACGATATCGCATCCCATCACTATGGAGTAGGCTAGCTTCTTGTTAAAGAAAGGTTACCATCTTTTAACCCCTATTTTGAGGATGCCAATTGCACACCCTTCTCAGTGCATGTTTCTTCACAAATTCTACTCTCTTACAACCCCTTATTTGAGGGTGTTGATCCTACCTTCATCACCACCTCATCTTGCATTCTCTCTTAGCATTGTTCTACCTCCAACCCATGTTGATTTGCTTTAACCTAAACCTCCATCAATCATCACCTATACATGCAAAGCTAATCTAGCCCTTGCCCTTACCAACATCAATCTCCCGCTCCTCCAACTCACCCATTAACACCCCAAATGACATCAAACTAACAAGCCCTCTATTGTAATACCAACCTTCTCCTAAAACTAACCCTCTATCACTCCACCATGACCCCTACCCTCTTGCCCACAGAAATAAAATCTTCTATCCTACACTTATCCTCTTTCCAATCCTATGAAAAAACCATTGTTTAAATGTTGTTACGACAGTGCCTAGGTCATGAAGTTTTAGGTGTTTAATAACACCATTAGCTCCTTTGGCATGGACCAACCTTCGTAGACTACTAATGAATCGTGATTTTCCTGGCTTCAATATCAAATATGTGATATCAGATCCCTAATATCATATATGTGATATCGGATCTGTAAATGCAATGTTGAATACCAAATATCATGGGGTGTGTGCCGACCTATAAATATAGTGCTTGGGCACATAGTTTAACATAATTTTCTTTAGAGTTAAAAATATTTTCCAAAGTGCCCATAGCAAGAGTCATTGAGTGTACAGATCTTTATTCGAGCATTGTTGTACCAAAGCATGACAGTGTGTGTAGCAATAAAGATGAGCTTTCTGATCAAGCCTTACAGCACCTTGGCTAGCTTAAATATTTTATTCATGCATTTAATGTTTTTGTGTAATACTGCTAAGTAATTAAGCTAAAGTAAACCAGCCAAATTAAATAGCAGTTAATTAAGCACATAAGTACGACCACTTTGAGCATGCATATGACACTTGGTAATCCAAGCAATGCTTAACATTTGATAACCCAACAGCATTATATGTGTTTAGGATGTGCATGGAAAGTGGGGCCAGATATTCATGTTAGGATAGTTTGTTATTAATTAGCAATTAGATTAATTAAATTGATTTATAAATTGAGTTTCAACCTATTGTTAATCATAGATAAATAAAATATAAAATAATAAAGATCACGAGCCTCAATTACACTTAAATATATAATTAAGCCCCACAAGTGTAGTTGAGAAGACAATGATTATCACGATTAGCTCTCATGTCCTGGAACTAGTGTACTTAGAAACTTAAGGTCTGCGGAATTTGACTAGATTGCACGTAAACACTTATGATTCGTATGGTTGGGTGTCAAGATACCTAGTTGCTCATCATTGGCACTGTTGTTGGGGATATTTAGTCATTATGTGTGCTATATAGGACTTAGTGAAAATTTATTCAAGATCATTGGAACGAACCCTAGAGTCATATCATATATTAAAATAATGATAACAATTTTAATAAGCACACTACATTTCTTTTTTTTTTCCCAATACAAGATGTCTTCTTCTCATAAGAGTGATTCTTCGTCCAAATAATACAGCAGGTGCCCTAACAATACAGAGCATTATTTGCTCATCCTGCTAATTATGTATCCAATTTCACCTTCATCTTACACTAGGATGAACTACTACGATGGTGAGACATAGAAGGCAACATTGTGTTACCGCTCAATTGATCCGTTTCCACAATGCTTCAACAAACTCTTATGTGATTGGGCCTCCAGGAACTTCATGTTGAGTATATTGTGTAGGATAGTGATGCTAAAGATTATCATCCCACTGATGCACAACATCTATGGGATGGACAATTAGAGCAACGCTATGAATCTATGAAGGGGAAGTGGTTCAATGATTCCCCATACTTGCCATACCAAAAAGATGATGGAGAACCCATCTTTAGAGGTTTTCCATTCAAAGAAACTCCTCTTTTTGACTTTGATAAAGGAGGTCAAAACTAGAACCTGCAGTACACAATCAACAATCCTTGTTTTGGCAAGAACGAATCCAATGACAATGGGAGATCCAAGAAGGAGAGCCAGGGCAGGGATGTGGACAAGAAGCAAGATTGTGATCATGGCTTCGACTATCAAAAAGGGAGCAGTAGGCACTATGATGGTGCTAGTCCTCTTTCCTTTTCACCTTTGTCATCTTCTTCCTCTTCAAGCTGTAAATGTAACTGCAAGGGGTGTGATCATGATGAAGGTGACTGATGGGACTGAGATAATTGTAGGAATTATCGAGCAAGTCAAGACCTAGGGCATGGGCATTCAAGAGGGCATGGGATAGTAGAGGGCATTGTAGGCACCAAAATCATGGTCTTGATGAGCCTTTGCTCACTACCCGAAGCATGTTAAACATCATAGAGGTAGTATGGATTTCCACAAGGCATGTAAAGGATAGTTGGATCAAAAGGCTAAACATGAACAATATTCCTCATTTTGAACGAGGATATAACTCAGATATGTAGAACCATCTCCAAGCTTTCCGCAATGCATGTGCCTTGCAAAATATAGAAAATGATTGGCAAAAGCTTAAGTTGTTTTCAAGGACACTCATTAAAGAAGCAAAAAGCTGATACTAGTTCTTAAAACTAAAATCTATTAGATAGTGGAGTACAATGCTTAAACTATTTAATGAAAAAATATCAAATGTACTCCAGAGTGTCCAACTTGAGGAGGTAGATCCAAGGATGGAAACAAGGGACACAAGAACCCTTTGATGTAGTCATGGGCCAATACTATTCTTTATTGCATAGATGTCTTGGCCATGGGTATTCTCAATAGGAGCAACTTCACCATATCATATATGGACTCTGATCAGAAACAAGGAGAACTCTTGGAGTCTATGCTCAAGAGTGATTGTCAGAATTAAGAGCCCATTAGATCCAACAACTAATTAAGCAAGTGGCCAAAGGAGAAGGAGAGTTGAGAAAGCATGAAAGTACAAAAGAATATAATTGTGATCCTTCCATTTACAAGAGGGAGGTTTGATTTTGTGATAATGAGAAGGAATCATTGCTTGATGATGTAGTGACCTAGAAAGCCTTGTTGATTCAAAAATTTATGTCTAAAATTTCGGCTAAGGTAGATTAGTGATGGACTCTATGGATAGCAGATTTTAAGCTGTCATGAAAATTGCTAAAGAGTTCAAAGAACAAGGTAGTGATTATGATTGCAAAAGGTTAAAGGAAGTTGAAAGTGTCAATCAAAGGAGTAAGGACAAGATTTTTGTAGTAGAGGGAGTTGTGGAAACTAAATCAAATGATGATGGTGGATGTGACATTTGCCAATATGAACATCCCAAGGGATGTTGCCCCATCATGTCACACTTACAAGAATTTGGGATGTATGCTTTGAATTCACAACTAGTAAGAAGGCAAACACCTAAAAGGTTGCCTTATCCTCAAGGCAATCCTAGGTAGTTCCATTAGCAACAATAGTATTATCTAAGTGGAACTCATAATCGTACAAGTAGTATCAACAATAGCAACAACCATAGTCATGGTGCTAACACCACCAAGGCAATAATACCATTATAGACAACCAGAACCATATGGGTATTACGTTCAGCAACCCTTGTCTCCACATGACTCTTCTAGTCACGTTTATTCTTTCCAACATTACTACTACCCTCTCAAATATTATCAAACCGATTCTTCACATTCAAGGAGGAATACCACCTTTTACCCTTATCCTCCTCTTGTTCCTACACCTATTCCTCCATCCTTAACACAACTACCACCTACTCCATCCATGCAAGGTGAACTTCCAGCCCAACTACAGTAACATAACACTATTAAGGCCATTAATGTACAATTGGTTCATCAATCGAGTGGTTCAAAACATCATACTCATAAAAAACCATTCTTCCAGCCCAATAGCCCTACTAAGCCCTTACAAACTCAAGCAATTGACAACCCTACTCATCCCTCATCCTCTATAAACAATTCCATTGAGTCCCCTTCAAATAAAATGTTACCTAGAATCCATAATGTTATGCTCACTTGTGTCGTATCTGATTGGATTTGGGTGGGCAAACTTCCTAGGAAATTACCTGATCCTTGGAGTCCTCTTATTTATTTATAGATTGCTAGGAATGAACCATGTAAGGCCCTTCTTGATTTAGGTACCAATGTCAACCTAATTTCTCATGAGATGTATACTACCTAGAACATGCCTCATCTCAATAAGAGCAGTATCATATTGGAATTGGCAGACCAGTCCATCACTGTTCTATTAGGATTAGTAGAAGACATTGTGACCACTATCTATGGGCGGTCTTATCCTACTAGTTTCCTAGCAATCAGTGTTGAGAACTGCATAGGGGACTTTCGAATCATCATGGGTGATGAGTGGTGAGATACCTCTACACTCAACCATACTAATATGAGCGTAGCACATACGATCCGGTCGAACTCCGCAAACTAAGTGCCTACATGCCTCATGGAACACTTAGGGTTATTCATTCGTTGTCTTCCCAAACTTACTTGTAGTTGTCACAGTCTATGGTTAAGTAAGTCTGAGGTATATGATTTTTATGTCTTTATATGTTTTATCTCCTATGCAAACAAGGTGAAGGGTTGAGAAACTAATTACTAAATCTAACTAATGAACTAAGTCTAAATTAACCTAGCGTCAGCATCCGTTCCCACTTATCGTACACACCCTGAACCAATGCAATCATGGTTACCAAACACTAATCGTTGCTGGGATCACCACGTGTAACGCACGTGCTCAAAGTAGTCATACTGAGGCACTTAACTAGGAGAGAAGGGTTGAGAGAGA
>MNCI01013872.1:78961-138688 GCA_015680685.1 Gnetum montanum | reverse complement strand
TGACTAACAACACTATCCAAGTAGGACTCATCCTCAACCTCAAGAGTACTATCAAAGACAATGGCAAAACCCACAGTTGTGGCGGATGCCATCATTAAACTAGCAATATCCCTATTATCAATTGAACCCTTATGGATATTATGTTCAATAACTTGTTTTTCAGAATGGTTCTACTTCCCATACCTCAACGTACTACTACTACCCTCTTGAATATTATCAACATGCAACATCTCCCGTAAGACCACCATCACATGCCTCTCATCATCCATCACATCCTAATTACTCTCATACTTTCCTCCAATATATGTTATCACCAATAATGCATGAAGGATTGACATTCCAACCTTAACAAAAAAATGCAACTTGTGCTTTGAACATACAAAGGAATAATAGTGCTAGTAGCCCTTAGTAAAATCCTCAAAAAATCCTTTCTTTAGAATGGTTTCCACTAGTGTGAATAAAATTAGTAGACCTACTAGCTCATTTGAACTAGTATAAGGATAGTCTAGTGCAAACCCCTTCCTCACAAAAACAATGTCTCCTACTCCTACACAATAGCTAGTGCAAATTTCCATGCAATACTAATAATGATAAAGGTTGCAATTGTAGGCTAAAAGTTTAAAGTGATAACATAATCCCTATACCAATCCACAATAAACTTAAGGAACAATTATGTGTGTAAAACCAAGTCTACATAGTAGCCACTAAACCAAAAGACACCAAGTGGCTCAAGAATCAAAATACTAAATCATTTAAAAGATGGATGGAAATGACCAATACACTTATTAGTTCTACTCCTAAGAAAATTAACCAAATAAAGAACTTCGAAAAGGACATCTTACACTCTGAATATACACCAGAAGATATTGTTAAAAATGGAGACCCAAGAACAAAAATAGAAATAAAAAAGGAAACATATCTAGACCATGTAATAAGATAGCACCTTCTAGTCTAATGAATATATGTCTCCAAATGATCCAAACCTAATTACCATTAATGTTAAATGTGCTAACAAGAGAAAACTTAAATAATTAAAGATGATAAATGGAAAACTTATTGTGTATAACCAAGGATATGTGTAGTTCATTTTCCAAATACCTACCCATGAATTTAGTCATGTAGGAGATGCCTCATCTTGAATCAAGAACTAATAAGTGCATTCACTTTTTGTTTTACAATTTTTATCGTTTTCTTACTTCTTAAAAAATTTTCAATTCTTAATATGTTTTTTGTTTATAGTTTTTTTTCCTTTTCTTTATAATTTTCTATTCTCTTGAGTTATTTCCTTTATGTTTTATGAATTTTTATTATATTTTTGTTAATTATGATATTGCCAGTCATGATACAGAAGTCAATGCCATGTGTTGGATATTTGTCCTATGCTATCAAGATGATTGGGCAAATAATTGTGTAATGCAGTGAGACCACATCATTCATACCTTTAGTTTTTCTAAATAAAAGTTCTTTATCATGAAAAAATGGTTCTTCTCACATGAAACTAAAATTAACTATTAATAATTGTGCCTTGAAGAAAGAGGGAAAGATCAAGTGGGAATGGAAAAAGGTATGACCTCAAGGGGATTTTCAAGTTCTCTTCTTGACTTCCTACTTGGGGCCTATGACTCCTCATGGAACTTATCATCACTCCTATCATCAACCAATAAAAAAGAAGCATGTCTTTGCATGATTTGGTTCTTGTGAATGAAAAAAACAACAACAACAAGAAAGAGAGAAAGAAAAGAAAAAATAAAAAAAATAAACAGGAATTCAAAGCACATCCCTTAGACACAATAATAGGTTACAAGCACTAGTTATGGGATTGGAAAGACAAGTTAACCATACCCAAAGGCACCCCTCTAAATAAGGCCCTTCTTTCATTTCTTCTTCTATTTTCTTCTTGTTTTGGAGTGATGATCATTCTTTGTGGTTGTTACGGACTCATGATGGTAGGCAAGAAGGGGTACATCAATGTGAGGCCACTACTAATGATATGGACTTGGTATGAAAGTTATATGAATAAGTATGATGGTCATCTTAATTACAATTAACACAAGAACCTATTTCTTACATGGTCAGGTAACTCATGTCCCAATCTCTGCATTTCCTTCTCATCCCATTATTCACCTCACTATTGCATGAAATTATGAGGCTAATTATTTTGTATAGTATAGCAAATGTTCTTAACCAAGGTAGTTGTGTGACTTTTGGGAGGATCCACTTGCATGATTTTTGTTTNCCCAATCTCTGCATTTCCTTCTCATCCCATTATTCACCTCACTATTACATGAAATTATGAGGCTAATTATTTTCTATAGTATAGCAAATGTTCTTAACCAAGGTAGTTGTGTGACTTTTGGGAGGATCCACTTGCATGATTTTTGTTGATCATGGCTTTGAACCCAACCTCACATCTTTAAGAACATCATGAATAGCTTATCTAAATTTATGCAAGATTTTGTGACTACTTCTCATTAATTTTGAATTATTTTTAATTCTTTTATATTGAAATTTCCTTCAAATTCAATATTTCTTTGCCATCTTATGAGCCAAACCTTTGGTTTTAGTTTTTTGAAAACTTGTGAGCTCCCAGAGTTAAGCTCATTTATAATGGGGGCTAAGAAAAAAATTTTAAAAATTTTGTAATAGCCTATTTTTCAACATTATGATAACTAATAATAAAAATAATAATCAAAATAACGTAAACAACTTAATGATTTTCGTTACCTCATAGCCTTGGGGAACATTATTATGAAATTATCTTGAGTCTAAATGCTAAAATTTTTTTCAACTTTGATCTAACGAGGGATTCAAAAAGGATTAATTACTAATAAAAAATTACAAAATATAATATTGGTCTTTTGGTGATTGCAGGTGATGCTAAAATAAATGTCTAAGGTTGAAGGCCTCTTGTAAGGCAAGGAAAAGAGACCAAAAGGAGGATATGCCCATGGACACATAGTAGCATATACAATGATTAAAGCTCAAACATCACATGATTGCTAGAACCATGGGAAGATGGGGAGAAATTTCAGCCCATCCTTGAAAAATGTTCTACATAAAAGAGACACATCAACATAACAATTATGGTTGGAATGTCTACCACCACTAGTGATAATAAGAAGATTCATCTTCAGTGGATTTTTGAGGACCTATATAATTTTGTAAACTTTAATGTCTTTCTAGTCTGTTTGTCATTTTGTAATACATCCACTCAAATAAAATTTTGTAATGCAACACTACAATTTTCTAATGGTAGCCAATCTAGTCTTGTTCACCTTGCAATTTTTGTAATGAGACTTTCTCCATTTATGTATAACTCAAGAATGAGTTTTTAGTTATTCATAGAGATATGATGAGATCTAATATGTCAAGTAATTTCATCAGTGCATCCCCATCAACACAACCTTGTTGACACATTCTCGTTAACACATATGTGTCAATGAGACAACGTAGATGCATTAACTAGCAACACATACTAGATGCATTGACACAGCCTCATCGATGCATCCTTGTTGGTGCATCATTATCAACCTATCTCTGTCAATGTAGCTAAATGCATTAATGCATCATCATCGATGTAATGCCTATATTTGCCTATAAATACGTAAGTAACTACCACATCTTTGGCCCCATTTGGTCAATAGTGTAGCTAAAATCTTGCAATTTTATTCTATAGTGTTAGTAAGCAGTTAGTGAGTGATTGTGGATTTGAGTCAGTTGTACAACATCTTATTTGAGTGGCATTATGCCTTAACACATTCCATGAATAACAATGAGATCAAGATTGATTCCTATTCATTACAACACTTTAACTTAGAACAAATTTACCTTCACTGCAATTTATTTTCTATGTAGTTAGTTAATATTTATGTTTCCATGCATGTTGATCACTTAGCAAAATGAATGTAACTAATTTTGAGTGTAAACACATGTTCACATAGTAATCTTGGGACTGTTATTGCTTGGTTCACCTAGTAGCATAACACATGGTAATCCTAGTAGTGGGTACATGAGTTCAGGACACGTATCGTAAGCTAGGAGTAGACATTCATCACCCTTATAATAGTTTAGTATTTCATTTTATTATTAATTAGACTAATTAATTAATTTCTCTGTAGTTATGTAGTTAGTTTATGGGCCACATAATATCATTATTGTATGCCTCACTTTGGACTAAACCGTACGTGATAAAGCTACCAACTAGTCAAAGTGGAAAGATATCAACCTATAATCAATGCTTAATAATCTAGATATCACACTAATTCCATCCATAGAATTTGACTAGATTGTACATGAACACTTGTTATTTGTATGGTTGGGCATAAGGGATACTTGTTGCTCATTAATATTGAAAAGAAAAATTAAATGATAAAGAAACTTTATGATAAAAACATTCCTAAAACTATCTTGGTTCATTCTTCATGGTGTAAGCAAAATACTCCTATTGTTTCCTAATAAATTTCCTTCACTTGGTTCTAATCAAACATTTATATGTCTTAACTAAACTTATTTTGTTGTAACTCTTATTTCTATTCTTAATATTTTGCCTAGTGTGTATGCAGTCCTTATCAAACCAAGTCTTCTAAGCACTCTGTTGTTGTGAATGCACAACTTACTTAGCTACTACAAGACTATCGCAAATTAGAAGATTAAAATTTTTTTCCATGCTAGTAATTGTTTACCCATCTTATTAGTAATGTCATTTGTAGAATGTCAAGTCCAGCTATGATCTTTAACAATGTCTAAATTATCAATATTGTATTACTACTGAATAATTTCTGTTTGCTGTGACCTTATCCTTGTATTAAAAATTATAACAATAAAAATTGAGCCTTTTGCTACAAATTCTACATTATCTCTGCCTAAGAAATGAAAATGATCATCATGAGACAACTCTATAGAATCATACAATGTAGCATCTCTAGGAGAAGAATAGCATATGGCAAGGAAAGTACAAGTATGTTGACATAAGATTTTTAGCTAAACATATTGTTTATAATTATTAATTTTTTCTAAAAGCACATAATTTTAAAGAGATTTCCTCACTAGCACTGCAATGCCCCCAAAAGGTTTGTGTCTTTGTCCTACTCTTGTATTTCTTGTAGCACTTATTTCAATAGAAATCTTCACACATTCTTATTTATTTTTAGGAAATTTTTATCAAGAAAATGCCCTTATGAATTGAACTATCTTCATTTTGATACAACTAAGAGAATCCTTGTATTCAAAGTCACAACCATGGCCAAATTTTGAAATGTGAGCTCTATACATGTTGAAGGTGAGACTATTAGGGGCTCCCATGAAGAGTTTCTTTGAGCTTTTGTGGAGTAGGTGGTTAGACATTTCATATCTACAAAGAAATTATCCAATAACAATTTTGTTAAATTCAATGTGTGACCCAAGCATTTAGAGAGTGTGTTTTCTTTTATTTTATATTTTATAAGAAGTAAAAATAATAGATTCCATTAAAAGTAAATGCTAGTTATTCAAGGTTAAGTAAAGCTGTATGAAAAAGAGTAAACAAGTTTGCCTAGCCTTTATTATGGTCTCTTCGCTAAATTACAAAAGATGGTATACATAAGACATCTATATTTTTTAGTGTCTAATGTAATTACTTATGTTGTGTTCATCTTGTAAGTAGAGCCAAAACCTCATACACCAATTTTTTTTCTCATAGAATCCATTTGTAACCAACCTCAATCCTTTGTAAATGTAGAATATAACATCTTTTGCAACTAAATCCTCAAATTAATAGGGTTTTATTTTCCTAATTTTTTTGATTGTTGAACAAAATTTTAATTTCATACCAATCTTCCCCACAAGGCATGCACAAGAGTAAAAGCAATTTAACTATCCACTAAAAGGAATCCTGTTGCATTTATTGTAAACGAAGGTTAAGTGCGCCTTCCGATATTTTTTTCGGGAAAAAAGGAAGGATAAAAGGATGGTATGCATGAGCATCATGTATCACATGCGATGGTAATCTTTGTGCTTTCCTTATTTACGTGGCTCAAACCATGCACACATAGTCAACAACACATACACATGGGACAATGTTCAAACGAGACAAAGCTGCGTTTTAGTAACAATAAATTTCGCTATCATCGAAATCGAAATGGAACCTGAAAACAACCGTGGTTTCTCCGCCTTTTCCTAATTCTTGCGTTTGCAAACAAACAAAAGTTCAAGATTCTTAGAGGGTTTCCACGGACTTCTTCATCGCTTGAATTTTAAGCCATAATGTGGCGTCCGGAAACATTTTAAGCCATAATGTGAATTCTCTCTGGAAATATAAAACTCCACTTTAAAACATCATGAGGACGAAGAAATATTTAAGTTGCAGTAACTAGAATCCTAAGGAGTTTGCAATTGTTAAAAGAAAACAAGGTGGGAGATGAACATATTGAAAAATAAAAGTTTGTCTCCTAAGAAGTGTAAAGATTGGGGTGCAGTTATTTCCGGTTTTTAAGTTTTGACATAAGGCTGAAAACTTATTATAATGACATAGATTTCTGAGTCAGGTATAAATCACTGATTTAACAATTACTTGCTGTGTCAGAAATTTTACTCACCTGGAGTTGGCAGGACTTTTATAATAAACCTTATTTTCAGAAAGAAAACAATAGATTTAGGTATTATTTTTATGACTTCTAAATGTAGCTGGGCTGTAGATTTACATATTTTCCCACTATTTAAACATTAAATAATTGAAAGTTTTACTTGCATTACCATACTTATATATAATTTCTAGGAGCCATACATTACCATAGTTATATATAACTTCTAGGAGCCATATATGCAGCTATGATTTTATCTTACGGATCCATTAGTTTTTATGCAAGCCATGCTGCTATGTAAGGGAATGTTTTCATCATGGCCTTGCAATGTATATGGCGATGATGGCGTGAAGGATATACGCACTTAATTCAACGTACGTATTGGAGGAATAGACCAACCGACAAACAAGCCCGATTGAAATCTGTGCATAGGTTAGTTACTTGTCCCCGCAAGATGATGGCGTGAAGGATATGCGCACTTAGTTCAACGTACGTATTGGAGGAATAGACCAACCGACAAACAAGCCCGATTGAAATCTGTGCATAGGTTAGTTACTTGTCCCCGCAAAAAGAGCAGGTCACGTCGTGGCGAGATTTTTTTCTTAAGTGGATTATCTTAATGTGTGGTATTGAGTTTAGTAGATTACATCGACCGTAATGTTTGGTATGGGTGTAGTACTTCACGTCTTGAATTGTCTTGCATACATAAAAAAAGAAAAAGAACAGCAACCTTCAATTATCTTGACAAAAAAATTAGAAAAGGAGGTCTAGGTCTAGAAACAAGCGAGCAAGTACTTTTTTTTCCATTGGAAATTCGATATTTTACAAAGATTTATGATGGTAAGTTTGAGAGTCATCTTTCTTTCTTTGTAAATTCTCCTTGAGCTTCAATACTATGAAGCTGTGCTAATTGTTCAAGAGCCAATTTTTTTACTAGGGTTTTTTTACCTTGAAGACTTTCCCAGGGTAATTCTATGTCTCTTTTTATTTTCTGCAGTTTTTTTTAAATTTAATATTATATTAATGCAAGCCACTGAGAATAACAGTCATGGCCTCCAGAAACATTTTGAGGTAAAGACACTGGTGGCTACACATTTCCTTCTTATTTTCTTGAACTGAAACAGTGCTGAAGTTCTACTGTCCTCCTTTTTAACTTTTTAAGTCGGATGATCTACTGTCCTCCTTTTTAACTTTTTAAGTCGGATGAGGCAACTATTAGCAACAAACAAACAATATCATGAAGGACAACATAAAAGCAAAAAGATGAAATACTCCATGAATCATAAACCTCACATAGTGACACAGGAGATCGATGTAGGCGCGGCTGCTCATGTTGCCCCAGGGGCACTTTTTAGGTTGGGCATCTAATAAAAATGGGAATTAAAAGTTACGTATAGGAGAGCCTTCTTCAAGGAAAATTAAATTTTTTGCAAGGTAAGAAAAGACATGCAAATTACAACGTGCTACCTGCCAGATTGGTAGTTAGTTGATTAGAAGAAATTCTTTGAAAATATAAAACTACACTTTAAAAATTCGTGAGGAAAGAAGAAATATTTAAGTTACAGTAATTAGAATCCTAGTGAATGTGAATTCTCTAGAAATATAAAACAACACTTTAAAACATCATGAGGGAAGAAGAAATATTTAAGTTACAGTAACTAGAATCCTAGCGAATGTGAGGAGTTTGCAATTGTTATAGGAAAACAAGGTGGGAGATGAACATATTGAAAAAAAGAAGTTTGTCTCTGAAGCAGTGTAGAGATTGGCACCATTATTTCTGGTTTTTAAGTTTTGACATATGGCTGCAGACCTATTATAATGACATAGTTTTGTATGTCGGCTATAATTTAACAGTTACTTGCTGGGTCAAATTTTGCTACCCCGGAGTTTGTACAACTTTTATAATAAACCTTATTTTCGGAAAAAAAATCAATAGATTTAGCTATTATTTTTATGACTTTTAAATATAGCTGGGCTTGACTTGCAGATTTCCTGTGATTCTTGAACCGGACATATTTTCCCATTATTTAAACATTGAAAAATTAAGAGTTTTACTTTATGTATAACTGGTAGCAACCATATTTTCAGGTATGATTTTACTTTATGGATCCATTGGTTTTTATGCAAGCCATGCTGCTATGGAACGGAATGTTTTGATCATGGCCTTGTATGTATATGGCGATCGCTTTTCTATCACTTATTTCAACGTACATGCCTGCATGCCTGGAGGAACAGACCAACGGACAAACAAACCCGATTGAAAGCGAGCCCAAGCATCTAGAATCTTATCATGTTACGTTGAAATCCGTGCATAGATTGATTACTTGCCCAACCAGGTCACGTATTCTTTTCTTTAGTGGATCATATATCCTTTAATGTGTGGTATTGGTTTAATGGACGACATTTACCGTAATGTGTGTGGTATGGGTGTGGTGGAAATATAGTACTTGTAGGCTTGAATTGACATGCCCAGAGAAGAACAGCAACCCAATTATAGAGTAGTACTTTACGTCTTGAATTGTCTTGCCAAGGGGAAAAAAACGAACAGCAACCCCGAATTATCTTGACAAAAAAACAGAAAAGGGGTTCTAGAAACAAGCAAGCAACGGAGAGACCGGCCATGGAGAAAGACATAGTAGATATCAAAATAAAGTACCTTCTTTCTCATGGTAAATTGGAAATCCGATATTTTACTAGGATTTATGATGGTAAATTATAACTTTCAAAATCATCGCAGTCCTGAATACGACGGATAAAATAAAATTGCGTTTGATGGGCAAAAGGCCTTCAAATTCCAGCCCATCTGTACGGGTCTCAACATAGTCACCGTAATTATTTTGATCTTACAATTTGCGTACCGAACCATATGCCGTCCATATATTGTGTACAAACCCAACCATATGCCGTCCATATATTGTGTACAAATTAAATGATCATCATAATAGATATTATGAATCATAATATGAACAGAAACAAAAACCGCTTTGAGACAACCATTGACACAGGCGGCGGCTTTCTGCAACAAACGGAGGCCGGACAAAGTCACAAAACAGAATAAAAAAAGATGCAGAATGTTATGAAAATCTTTGTTACTTGTGCATCTCTGACTGTCTGCGTCTTATGGCGTGCTCAAGATCATCCCTAGCATGGGGAACTAAACCCTGGAACCAACAAGGCACATAATAGATAAAGCAACTTTGGATATACTTATAATTATATGTGCAAGACCATGGAATCTATATCTCACCTGTGCACAGCCTCTGCAATCTTCCTGCTTCTTAGTTTGCAAATCATTTTATCTTTTGGCATATCCTTAAGCTGGAACACAAAACCCTGTAAAAGTCAGAAACAGTCTTTTTACTGATTACATACGAAGAAACAGCGTTTTTTCTGGGTGTATGTGGAAGAAAGAATTGAATTAAGCCCTTTTAAATTCCACTCCTAACTTTTCGCTTTTCTGCAAGGAATTTCAAGGGGTAGATTAGTATTTTCCAGACTCCAGGGAAGCCGATGCCTATCGAACTTGCTCCCGGTGAACAAAGATGACATCAAAATAGCTTTTAACTTCTAAAGCAGTGATGGTTATCACCCTTCAGGCACCGTATAGTAGAAATGCAAAGCGAGTGTGCCGTAAAGATTTAACCCAAAAAATGAAAGAAAGAAAGAAGGGAGGACTGATATCATTGCATTTCGATTTATGCAATCAACCCAGCGATTAAACTAAGATCATAATCAGTTAAACGATAGTTAAACGATAGTTGAGCCTTATAGTGGAAGGATCTGGCTTTTCACCCGTCCAGTCGCTGATTACAATAGTAACTTTGTCTGCCATCCTCGCAGCGGCTTCTTCACACCCGTAGTATCCTGCCACAAATTTATTTTCAGGGAAAAAAAAGCAGGATTTGAACCTCCAAAGCTAAATCGAGTGACAAATAATTACCAAACCACACAACATCTCTGGTTGAGGATGAACCCTGTTATCCCTGCAATCACACAAGTACACAACAACATAATAATAGCAGCAAAAACAACGTAACATCAGAATTTGCACGGAATCCGACATACCTCACTTTTACTTCAAACCTATGCGCCGGAGATTCGCGAATCCCAAGAAAATCTCACGAACCGGTTCGCGGTGGATTCGGGCACGCGTACAGAAGCGTGTAAAATCCGCAGTGGGTACGTAAATTATAATATTTGTTCGATTTTTCAACTCTCAACGAGAACATTCATTGTCGATTAAAATCTTACCTATTTTTACTGCAAATCGCGTCAACTCTTACCTGTTTCATGCAAATTGCATCCACGTCCAATACCTTTTATTTACAGACGCTCCTCCTATTCCGCCTTTGATAGGGATTTGAAACTTCCGCAGACTCTCCAAACCCTTTGTTTCTCATGGAAAAGTTAGGACGAGCACAACCACGTATGTGGAACAATGCATTTCCTATTACAAACTTCATTTTCAGTTTTTCATTTGCAGGCAATGACGAAAAAACGATGAACATTTTTTTTTCATGCAGGGGTCTTGTCTGCCCAGTCTGATTTGGGTGACTTGGTAGGAGACTTGCCTTATCGGATTTATCTGTTGATGCTTAGAGAATGAATTGTTACCTTTACAGAATGCGCTGCACATCTATCATTCTATACTTTATTATTCTATATTTATCAGTTTCTATATTTTTTATCATTCTGTATTTTTCAGAAAATAGATCGTTTCCTTCTAGCGGAATCTGGACGGGCTTGCCGAGCTATGTAAGCATGCATTGCGAGCGATTCTCTTCGATCCTTAATTCTAGTTTTTGTTCTTAAAAAATTTGGATGATATTTCTTCCGTTTTTTAAATGCCAGCGCTACATCTTTACCTTTGTAATCTTAGTGCACAATTTTTCCGATGAACGTTTGCTCTTGGTTCTCACTTGTTATTTTCCGCTTCTTTCCGTCGTTGCTGTAAAGATTTCTCTCCATCTCTATCGTGATTCGTGAGCACAAAATCCGCTTTTTTCCCCTTCCATTTTGCTCTTCCAGTTTGCGTGAGAACACGTTCCTGTCTGATCTTTAGTAGTGGATTTTAGTGGATTTTCGTATCAATTGATTTTAGAGAAAAGATTTTTATTTAGTGGATTGGTTTCGTATTTTTATTCATGGGCCATGGCCATCTCATGTTGCGTCTCTGGTTTCAGGTAACGGCCGTGATTCTGGCCAATCATAAATGCACAATCTGTGGCGGTCATTCCAGCCAGTCATTAATGCACAACCTGTGCTTTCAGGCCTCTCCCCCTCTGCAAGTGCATACAGAATAGTGGAAGCATACATTTGTTCAAAGTTCAAACAAAATTTCAGCACCATATCCTTCCCAAATCTTTTTAGGAAGCCCTAGTCAACATCTGCAGTCAAACATGCAAGAGGCATGAACTCAACCCACAACAACAAATTCGAAAACTCCAAAGACCCGTCTTTGAATCTCCTGCTATCCCAACTTAACAGCGCAGAAGCAGATAGAGCTCTGTGAAAATGGTGGTGGGGAAGGGATTCCTGGTGTAAAAATCTGATAAACTTTATTAGCTTATATGCTTGGTATTAGTTTTCTATGAAAATGTAGCAATATTTTTCCTAATGGCACAACCTATTGTTGATACACCTGCATTACGAGAAATTTATGTAATTTATGAAAATATGTTATAGAAATTGATAGCTCTTTTGATTTTTTATAATGCTCACTTACTTCGTTGATTCTAAAAAGATGGAACATTTTTTATATGATATATGAGATTTAATTTTTTTAAAAAATTAATATATTTAAATTTTCTCTATCACGTCCCCGAACCCATCGCCACTTTTTTTTGAGGCACACGTACCCAACACGTTCACAATCACGAATCCTCAATTCCTGGCTTCCACGAATCGGATTCTTTTGATGCATAGCTTCAAACTCTTTGGTTTTTTTATGAACCGTTCATTCTTTTGAGGACAAAAGCTGCATCTCTCATTGCTCTATCTTCCGCCATTTCTCAAGTTAGAATTCAAGTGCTTGTGAAAAAGCTCCATTAGTTAGCGTAGTGATTCGGTACTGTAGTGTTGATGGAAAATTGCAGTGTGTGCGAGTCTTTGCATGGATTCTGTATCTGCCGTTTTCCGCTGAAAGTTGTGGCGGGCCAGCTGAGGCCTTGCAAGAGTCTGACCCCATGAAGTGGGAAAAAAACGCTATAACATTGCCCGACGTTGTGACACATCAGTACACCAAAACCTGCCATGGCCACATACTCACAGACATGGCACAGTGCGTAGCACAGGGACTCATACGCCTCCACAAACGTGACTGTGTCCTCCAGATATGTCAGACTCATGCTTTTGTAAGTCTTCAATAAGGCATCGATTTAACGCTGAATGGCTGGGTCAGAAATTTTTCCGTGGGTTTTTTTAATAAATTTTATTTTTAAAAAAAATTTAATAATATTTTTACTACTTTTAAATATATTCGAACCGATTTTCATGATTCCTGAAACATTCCAATCCAAGATATGTTTTTAAACACTCATCCTACCCAACCCAAGTTGCTATCAACTTTACGACTATGCTGCTTATCTCAACTTCATGGTAATCAACTCTCCATTTTTGACAACAAAGGTACACTCGTTTTCAAGGCCCCTTTGACGAAGAATAGTATATTTCAAGTTGATATTTCTAGTGGTGTTTATAATTGTCTTAGTGCCATTATAAATGATGAGCCTTGGCTGTGGCACCTTTGCTTTGGACATTTAAACTTTCAGAGTGTAAAATTACTTGCTAAAGAAAATATGGTTAAAGGTTTGCCCAATATTCACCATCTAGGACAATTGTGTAAAGCCTTCATTCTTGGAAAGCATCACAGAATGCCATTTGTAGTAGAACAATGGCATGCAATACAATCACTAGAGCTCATTCATTCTGATGTATGTGGCCTAATAAACACCTTGTCAAATGGAAATAATAAGTATTTCCTAACTTTTATTGATGATTTTACTCAAAAAATTTGGATCTATCTTTTGCAAAGGAAGTTTGAAGTTTTTGATTGCTTTAAGAAGTTCAAGGTGCATGTTGAAAGGCAAAGTGGTTATCTTGTTAAAGTTCTGTGAATTGATGGTGGAGGTGAATACACTTCCAATGAATTTAATGAATATTGTGAAGAATGGGGAATAAAGCATCAAGTCACTTTTCCCTACAACCCACAACACAATAGAGTAGCCAAAAGGAAGAATAGAAGTATAATGGACATGGCGAGGAGCATGCCAGAGGTAACAGGAATGCCCAATTCATTTTGGGAGTGTTGATTCACATAAAGACTCCCAGAAGTAACAAATCTGTATTCTTGAAGAGGAAGCTATAGTTCTTACCAAAAATGAAGCTACATCAAGATTTTCTTAAGAAAGTTCCACTCCACAAGCTCTAGTAGAATCTGGAAGGCCAAGGCGGTAACACCAACAATCAGTATGCCTACAAGACTATGAGGTAAGTCTTGATGATGATGGAGAATTAGTACACTTTGCCTTCTTTGTAGATAGTGAACTTGTGACATTCCAAGAGGCAATTCAAGATCCTAAATGGGTGAATGCCATGAATGAGGAGATCAAGGCAATTGAAAGAAACACTATGTGGAAACTCACTAACATCCCATGCAATCACAAAGCAATAGATGTAAAGTGGATTTTCAAGATAATGGTGAAGTCAATTGGTGAGGTGGAGAGACACAAAGCAAGATTGGTGGTAAAGGGATTTGAGCAATGACTTGGCTATGACTATCAAGAGGTTTTCTCTCCTATTGTTGGAATTGAAACAATTAGACTTATTATTGCATTAGCTACCTAGAAGAAGTGGAAAATCCATTAAATAGATGTGAAGTCAGCCTTTCTAAATGGCCCACTTGAAGAGGATATTTTTGTTAAGCAACCACCTGGATTCATGAAGCAAGGAAGTGAAGATAAGGTGTATAGATTGAAGAAAGCATTGTATGATCTCAAACAAGCAACACGAGCATGGAACAAATGCATTGAATATTTCTTCCATAAGATTGGTTTCTAGAAGTGCCCATCTAAACATGCTTTATATGTGAAGACGAATGATTCTAGTGATATATTATTGCTATGTCTTTATGTTGATGATCTAATATTCACAGGCAATAATTTCAAAATGATTGAATATTTCAAGATGTCCATGATGCATGAGTTTGAAATAATAGATCTTGGCCTCATATCATATTTCCTTAGCATTGAAGTATTTTAGAGAGAAGATGAGACTTTTATCTATCAAAAGAAGTATGTTTTTAAACTCTTGAAGAAGTTTTGTATGCAAGATTGCAATCCTGTGAGAACTCCCATCGAGGTTGGCACAAAATTGTCAAAGAATGGAGAAGGGACACTTGTTGATTGAACTTATTTTAAGAAAATTGTTGGGAGTTTGAGATACCTCACATGCACAAGGTCGAACATCTCTTATGGTGTTGGTTTGATTAGCAGGTTTTTGAAATCTCCTCATTAGCCTCATATGCAAGTGGCCAAAAAAATCCTACAGTACCTAAAGGGCACGTATGATCATGGTTTATTCTATTCCTCATTTAATAATTATGCTCTTATAAGATATTCTGACAGTGATTGGGATGGATATTTAGATGATTGGAAAAGCACTTCTAGTTATTGTTTTAATTTGGTATTATAGATTGTTCATGGTTATCAAAAAAGCAACCCATAGTTGCACTTTTAACTTGTGAGGTAGAATATGTTGTTGTAGCTTCAAGTGCATGTCAAGAAATATGGTTAGGCAATGTGATGAGCCAAATCCATGCTGTAGTTAAGAGGCCAATGAAGATCTTTGTTGATAATATTTTTGCAATTGACTTGGAAAAGAATCCTATCACACATGAAAGAAGTAAACACATTAACATATACTATCATTTTCTAAGATATCAAGTTGGAAAGAAAGCAATTGGGTTGGTGTATTGCAAGTCCAAAGACCAAGTGGCAAACATTCTCACCACACCAAACCATTGAAGTATGATAACTTTGTCAAATAAAGTGTATGCTTGGAATGATGGTTTCTCCAAATCAGGATTAAGGGGGATGTTCGTTATTAATCCTTTTTTTGTTACAAGAATCATTTTAAGTTATGGTTAAGTCTGTTAGTAATTCTAACCTCTAGGTTCCATTAGAAAAGAATGGGAGTTAATCCTATTTCTATTACAAGAATGAATTTAAGTTTAATGGGTTATCATGATGTAATTCTAACCTCTAAGTTCAGTTAGAAAAAGAATGGAAGTTTGGTGGACTTAGCAGATTATAAATAGACCATTTGATAGTAGCTTTGATGTACCACATTGGAATAAAATATTTCTATTTCTCCTCATATCTTCTCTATTCTTACACTTATTATTTTGTTCCGGGTTAATTCTTATCATGCTAGAGGTTAATTTACATGAAAATCCTTATGCTTTGCTGTTCAACATTTACAAAGCACATTTACCCTTGAAGAAATTACCAATAATTAAAACATAATACTATCATTTTTTCTCCAGCCAGTTCATAATCAACTTTTCCAAGCCCAAGCTCTACTTGCTCATGGAGGCAACGTAACCTTATTAATGCAAAACCAAGGAACAAGTTTTTGGAATCAAGTTGCGACTGCCCACAAATGAAAAAATTAAAGTACAACATTGTTCATTCATGGCATGGTTGGGAATGGGCCTCTATGGCTGCAATAAAGGGTATGCGCTTTGGCTATGTTGCAGTGTATGGCCACTACATGGATAAGGTACACACATTTTTTTTCATTGAATGTATATAGGTAGCTGTTGTTGCTCTGGTTTGGTGAGACCTAAGAGGAGGGCCTCGTGACGTTTGTAATGGGATTTGAACTGATGATGTCTTACAATAGTATAAAATGAAATGATGATGCTTGCTTTCTATCGAAGCCATGCAACTGCTTGGCACCAACTTTAGATTTCAAAAGTATGAAAATTGAAATTATAAATAAAATATCTCTTATTGTCTATGACACATAGGATACTTGTAGCATATACAAGGTGTAGGTTGGATTTGAAATAATAAGCTACTGCTCAACCATAGTTAAATAGTCAATGAGTAGCAAGTAGTCTCTATGCCTAACCAAATAAAGTGTATGCAATATGAATTAAGAAATTGCAAAGTTTGCTACAAGCTTTATTGCCAACAATAAATCATCTGGCTCCATGATTGTTATTGATTGTGAGTATAGTGTCTATGATTCTGATAAGCTACGTGCAAAGCAAAACAAATGCTATAATAAAATCGTAAGGCACATGTTGCTTCCATAGTCAATAGATGAAGTTGTTTCCCCTCTATGAATGATTATCCAAGGATCAGCTTGTATGGGAAAGTCATTTCTCATAGGCATGCTTCGTAATTTCATGAAATACTACCGTGAAAAACATAATGCTTTACTTTTCATGACACCCATAGGAGCCATGACTTTTAACATTAACGTAGCAACCATTCATTCTACTTTCAGCATTGGAATAGGTGCCTATAAAGAACTCTTACATATTTTCGCTTTTTGGAGCCAAAAAATGCTTCAAAAGTTGTTATTGCCTTATTTCCCATCTAGGAAAAGGTACTCCATGTCCATATTTGGTCTTGGGAAGGCTAAAACACCTTTGAAATGCAAATAGTGATGTTATTTAAATAGTTCTATTAATATTTTAACAACTTGAACATTTATAACTATCTTTTATAATGATAATTGATAACATATAAACTTAAAAAAATTAAATTCTACTCATTTTCTATGAAACCACTCCACTAGCTTAGATATATATACATATATATATCAATTGGTTGAGATGATTTTAACCAAGTCTGACTACTAGATGAGATAACAAGATAACTAAAAATAGAATCACTCATCTATCCTTTGTTTCTCTACCACTTACCCAATTTAGTTTTTCCTCTTGGTCAAGTTTGTTATGTCTTTGTTTGTTCATGGCATTTAAGAAAATAGGAAGGCACAACAACCATTATTGTTGTACACAATGCATGGAATATACTTCATCTCTAGCCTTCCGAATGCATTTTCCTTGGAGATTTGCAAGGAGAGATTCCTTATGCCCATATGTGCATCAACTATGGTTAACCATGCTCATCCCATAATGATGGGGAAGTTACCTTGATCCAATAACTATGGTCACAATGTCTTCCACTAACGCCAAACGAACATTGGTTAACTAATCTACTAATTCTAAATGGATGTTGCTCTTCTTAAGAGGTGGTAGGTTCCATGCCTTGTAGATGTCATTAGAGATGATATTGACACCAAAACTAGAATCAAGAAGAGCCTTTCATGGCTCATGTCCAACAATCTATAGGTAAATAAGTGGGCTTTTTGGGTCCAATTTATTTGTGAAAATATTGCTAGCCTTGATTTAATTAGAAATAGCATGAGTTAACATCACAACATGGATATGAGGCAATGTTTTATTTGAAAGGCACTCAAACGTATTTGAAAGGCACTCAAACGTGTTTGATGCAAAGGATGAGGGTGTTGGGGATGTAGGACGACTAGCTGCATTAGGTTGTGAGGGTTTGGGAGGACTCTTTGATCGAAAAAATGGTTGGTCCTAGATTGATTATCCAAACCACTTGGTGGAAAAACTAGTTGTGAATGTATAGCCCTGGTAGCATTTTGTTGCTATAGTTGTGAAGGAATTTCTCCTTACATGGATGGGGCAAGAGGTAACTAGGTTAAGGGTAGAGGGATGTGTGTAGATAGATGTGGAGGGTGGTATGGATATGGGTTCTCTCCTCGAGTAGATGGTGAATGTGTTTGATGGTACTCTAGAGGGTAATAGTAATGCTAAAAGGAGGCATGGCTTGTAGAACTTCTTGGAGAAATAGGTTTTTAAACATAGTACCTGTATGGATCTAGTTGCCTATAGGGGTATTACTGCCTTGGTGGTGACATTTCCCATGATTGTTATTAGTGCCATTATTGGTATTGCATATATGGTTGTGGTGGAGCTCCACTTAGAGAATAAGCTTGTTTTTGCTAGTGGAACTCTCTTGGAGTACTTTAAGGATAAGTTAATCATTTGGGTGTTCGCCTATGTGCTAGTCAAGGATTCAATGTGTACATCCTAAACTTTTGTAAGGGTGACAATATAGGGCAACATCCCTTTAGATGTTCATATTGACAAATGTTACAACTAGTATCATCTTTGAAGTCTATCTCCACAACTTCTTCTACTACGACAGCCTTGCCCCTACCTCTTTAGTAGGCACATTCTATAACAATGTTTTCATGACATTGTCCAGCACCCCAAGGAATTCACTAAGATCCAATGGATCTAGGGCAAAAGACATGGAGGAATACGCCTCAAGTAAGCAACTCAAGAGTGAGTGCAAGTAGCAACATAGCTTCTTAATATGTATGTATGAAAACACACCTCACAAAGGATAACCAACTCCAAACAATGACCATGAAAACAAGCACACAAGCAACCTTATAGGCAACATCCGTGGAAAGGGGAATGATGCATCTACAAGGGATGATGCCTCAGCCCTAGACCACTCATGATTTAGTACAAGGTGTGGCTTGGAACCACACCAAAACTATCCAGTCCTAGCTACCTACATATCTACAACCACCATAGAATTAGGGCCATGCAGTACTCCATGTGAGGGTAGAATGAAGAGGACATAGAGAGAGTTACACTAGGAGGGTGTCCTGCTGCTAGCTTGGTACTGCTAAGTTGGGATGGGTTTTCTAACACTTGAGAGTCACTCGTGTTTCATGGTTCTTGAACCATGGGGGGAGCCTAGGAGAATCACCATCCTAGGACATCTCTCACAATCCTCCCCCACACAAAGAAGTGACATCCTCAAAGTGAAGCCTAGGATAGCTTCAAGAGTACACTTCAAGTATGGGTTTGAAACTCCATCAACTTCAAGGATCTGTCAACTCATCTAACACTAGGCTTGAAGGAAGGTACCAACCCCAACACTTGATACGTCCTTCCATCCAATGCCTTGTATGAAATGCAAAGGGCACTTGGAGGAATCCCAAAGACATCCCAACTCTATAACAAGTGGAAGTAGTCCAACCCAAAGGGCCAATGTCTCTGAGGAATTCCCTACATTCTTCCCTTCTTAGGTCTAGAGACTTATCTTCTTGCATAGACCCATAGCTATATAAGAAGATAGCTCTTGTTCCACAATTCCAAATAAGTTCCTTTATGAATGGCATCTCAGTACTCATTGAATTTTTTTCAATAATTGATTTTGAGGGCTCACCAGTGCGATTACCCATGGTGATGGACTTGGGAACATCAAATTGAGAGGGAGGACATGCTCCAAAAGAGCCATGTCTCTATAAGCAACTCATGCTTGACATAACTCCATGTTTTTCTACTCACATCTAGACCCATGGGGCCTCACTGGTGCAACCATCTAAGCACCAATTCCACATGCATATGTACCATGCACATTTTCCAATCATGTCTACTCAAGCTAGTATGAAGGGAGTCGAGTGTGCTCTCCCTTTCGAACAAGGTACAAGGGTAGATCTTTTGATCTTGACCTTGTCATCCATAGACACAACAACATTACATTCCTCAATTCACCATCCAATAATATTCCATTACCAAAAAAGGAGAGAAGATCCAAAATTTGTTTGGAAAACTTCTCCAAGAGGCTATCATAACAAACAAGCCCCAATTATCATCAACACATTTTGTGATTGTCCAATATCAAGAATGCCTACTCAAATTTTATAGAAAGTGGAGGGTATGTTTGGTATCCAACCCCAAGACAATCCTCTATACATAAGTCCCATGTCAACCACAAACATCATCAATTTTAATCATAATATCTCATTCATAGGAAAGGATGAACCACACTAGTAACTTACAAGCTATCCTTCCCACTCTAAGACATGGGACAAGCACCATTTCCTGAACACTTGGTCTAGGAAAGAATACAAAGTTACTTCTAAGGGAAACGAGATCATGAATTCTTCTAGGAACATCAAGGTTCCTAGAATTTGAATTTTCCCCATTGTATCTAGAATGACCGTATCACATGATCGACATCTTTCATTACATTTTTGAACTTGAAGGAAGGATCCTTATTGGGAAATTTCTTCCATAAGTAAGTATAGGAGCCCATCTACACCTTACCCATAATAAATGCCCAAGTAGTCCACATAGCCAATAGAATCATACCATCAAGCTATCATCCATTGAGGGAAGACATGGATTGACAAGTCTTATCGAGATTCGATTTCACCTTAATAATAATTCAAGGAGCAAAGGAGTTCATCCCTTAAAAAAATTTATGATTAGGGATTTGAATTTCATCCTAGGAGATTTTGGTTTTTGGTTCATACATCCCACTTAAGCCTATTTACAACAATTTTGGTGCATAAGGCTGCACCACTACCTATTATCATTCAACACAAACAACAAGTGCAAGTCAATAAGAACATTTTGCCCATAGGAGGACTACCTCCTTAAGATATTTTTACAAAGAATGGGCTTTGCCAACGTCAACTACAGCTCAATACAATACACTTTAGTGGTCATAAAAAAATAAGAATTTCAACTTTAGTGCTCATTAAAAAATAAGAAAGTAGAGTCTTACAAGCTAATGCAACTATGTTGGATTCTAGCAAAGACTCAAACATCTCAATTTTTTTGAGAAGTGTTCTTTGATGCTAATATTTATATATATATATACCTACTTGATAAGGCATCTTGTTGAGATATTGGGCATGCTAGGTAATGGAGTTGTTCATTCTTAATGTTGGATCCTTTTGAGACTTCGATTCAAGCATATGTTAAGGCTTTTCTCCTAATATTTTCAAGATGTATGGAAACTTTTTTTCTCCTTGCAATGGGATTAACTTGTTATCTTTTTTTTGGTGTCCAAAAAGAGAAAGAGAGATTTATATGGATTTTATGGTGTAATCTAAATTTTTGGTGATAGATCATTTATGAATATAATGATTATTATCATCTATGAAAAATACTGATTTACTAATTTAGTAGATCTTACTTAGAATATAGTGGCTATCATTCATGATATATTCTTGGTCACATATTTTTATTTATAATGACATAGTAATTAGTTGTTTCAAAGATAGGATACTTATTTTTTAGTACTTAGTCTTTGAAGTTTAGCCTTTGGTTTTGTAAGGAAACATTGAACAATAGTTGAAAGTCTTTGATTATTGTTATGTGCTTTATGGATTATATGTGCTTTTTGGGATGGATTGGAAAGATTTTTATGTAACATGTCTTATGTTTTCCCTTGTGATCATGGTTAATGGATATGTGTCCATTAACTATTTTTATCTCATTTTTCCTCCTTTCTACCATTGGATTATTTTTAGGTATATATTTACAAATATTTGTGCCTTTATTAGCTTATCATATGATGTTATACTATTATGCTAACCCATTTTCTCAAGTTTTGGACATTACCAAAAAGGAGAAGATTGTTTACCTTTCAATATGTCAAAATTTTGGAAAATGGAGAACGTGGAAAATATGTTTGTGAAATCTTGTAGGACATGGAAAAGACAAGAGCTTGATAGGAGCATGATAAGATCAAGACAAAGAGCATGTTGAGATAAAGATGAGAGCTAAGTTTTCAATTTGAAGTGATGAAGTCTCAACCAAGATTGAAAGAGTCTAGAGAAGTCACAAGGATGCATGATGTCTAGAAGTCAATAGAAGATGTTCAAGTAGCTATCAAGACATTCTAAAGGAATAACAAATATCCTTGTTGAAAAGTTAAGATCTCAAGTGAGACATCCTAGAAAAATAGTAGATGTCCCAAGTACAGTTGAGATGTCTTGACAAAAGTAGGATGTTCCACCTAGAAGCATAAAAAAGTTAGTGAGACATCCCAAGATGAAATGAGATGTCCTAACTAGCCATTTTCTGGCCATTGTATGAACTGTAATAGTCATTTGACAAGGACAAAGGCTATAAAAGGAATGATATATTTATGAAAATGACAAGCACTATTCACACAAATATTCCCTTCATTGTACACATCTTCTAAATTAATTTGTTCTTTAATTCTCTATCTATTGTAAGTTTGGTATTGTAATTGTTGAGAGCTTCAAATAAAGGAATGTGTAATTTAAGTACACTCTATTATTGATCTTTATTTTCTCCTTTTGTAGTTCCTATTGGGTTGATGTTCTTCTTCTAGGAAGGAATTCCTTTCCTAAAAATCACATTTTTGAAGAAACAAAGTTCAGAGATGTGCGATGATTCTACCCTTTGAGTGTGGAAGTAACCAAGTTGGGAACCAAGTACATCTAAGTGTAGTTTTGGTTTTAATTGCTAGAAGTTATTGAACCTCACCTTCTAAGTTCTCGATCCTAATTTTAGACGTACTTTAGTAGGTTCATCATTGTCATTGTGCTTGAGATCTCCTAATTTCAACATGGGTACCTTTTATATATCATTGCCACCAAATAATGGATACACTTGTTAAGTTGTAAAGCTTGCATGATCAACCCTGCAAATAAGCTACAAAAAAGAACCTACACCTATAATCCAAAATTTACAAAATATATACCAAATTTAAAATCTTTTCAATCCATATTCATGCAAGAATTCTTACCATTCATGGAGACTCATAAACATGTAACCATGGCCTAGTTCCACACACTAGCAATATAACAACATAAGAAAAGGAGATTTGGATGGATAACTATATGATGGTGCACATGATTACAAAAAAGTTGTTGCTAATCACCTTTTCTTTATTTCTAAATAATTGTGAAAAGTGAGATCCAAACGATGCCTCACCTCATGCCGAAAATTGAAAAGCAACCTTCCAAAATAAAATAGATTACAATTGAAATAGTCTAAGAAAATGTCATGAATGGCATCAAGATTGAGCATGTAACAATATTCTTATTCAAATTCAAAATTATAAGGCATGACAATGAATGAAAGCATCAAAAGATAGGTGATTCATCCATGGCTGGTGGGATGCATGTGGGCATAGTAGTTGGAGAAGAGTGAAAGGACAATGAAGATACTATTGTGGATTCTTTCATGGATTCACCTTTTCTTTGTTTCCATGATTGAATTTTGGATATTTCCTATGAATGGGATGTCAATGAAAATAAATGTTTGGAGTTGAATTGGAAACAAAAGGCATATTGAAATAGATAAATCAAGGCAAAGGCACTTAACATGCATAATGTCAAAGAAAATATGCATAAATCTCTACTAGATTCGACACAGAGGTAAAGAAGTTATAGCTACAAAGAGCATATAGTAAAGAAGACAAAGAATATAGAGAATTATCTATTGAGGAAAAGATATATTTCAAGATAGGAACCTACCACATCTTTTCCACTAAGAGATTAAATAGAATTTCCACCTATGTGGCAAGAGTAAGTGTTATCCTTATCAGGAAATTCAATGTAAATCTAGCTCATTTATTATTTTTAGAGATTCAAAGAAATTTTTAAGAGAAGAAGACATGGAAACCCACATTAACATTCCCTTGTCTTATCAGAAGATTCTGCAAGCAAGCTAAGATTTTGAGTTATACAAATAAGGCCTTAGAAAAGGCCCAAAATGCATCTTATGCTGAGATGTCTAAGCCAATGCTTATAAAGAAAGATTAACTAAAAAAGCCAATAGACATTGAAGGAGCAATGGGATCAACACTAGCAAGAAATATTCTAGCAATAGAAGAAGAGCAAGTAGGACCTAGTGGATCAATGCTAACTAGTGATAGACACAAATCATGTGCTCCACCAGCTCAATAAGACTATAGATCTTCTATGAGCCATTTGTAGCAAATTGTTGAAACCATCGGTTAGGGAACAAGAAAATGTTCTACATTATACAAGGTAAGAGATAATTTTTTAAGACCTATTGTATCAACAAAACCCACTAATGGTCAAGTATCTTTAAAGGAAAGAGAAGATGATGACTGAGAACAATAGATTTCTAGAAACATTGCATCTTTTTAGGTCATGGTATAAATAGGAAAAGGAGACACAATAGTGGTAATGCAACATCAAGATGTAGTAAGAGTAGAAAAAGCAGTCATAGATTGCATAAAAGAATCATTTAAGGTTCCTATTGTGCTAGCAATAGATATTGTTGAAGCCAAAGATGTTGAAATATTAGCCAATATGTCTATGCCCCCACTAGAGCATGAAGGTATCCTAGATTGACTACTACAGATAAGCCAAGTAATGCAAAATATCTTTAATATATATAGTGATTTCATTGTAGTCTTGTCAAATCTAATCTCAACAAAGGATAAGCTACTAATAGCTAAAATAAGAGTTAAGCAAGCAGAAAATAAAGTGCAGAGATTGCAAGTTGAATTAGCAGGTCTATGATTGGAAAGAAGAGATCCTACATAGTATGTAGTACCAAAGGAGCTAGATAAATTCAAAACTAAACAAGTAACTTAGCTAATGGCTAGGAAAATCCAAGTAGAGATGGCAAAGGAAAAGGAAAAATGAAATCCATTAGTGGCTGAAGCATAAATTTATGCACATGCCAAAGCACTAACTACGCTAAAAGAAGAAAATAAAAAAGATTGCTATAGATGATATAAGGTTGACAAACATAGAGAAACAAAAGAATGTTCTTGAGGAAAGCATCCATCAACTAAAAGAATAATTTTCCAAAGTCAACCAAGTTATGAGAAAATTGGCTAGAGAAAATAAAACCCTATTAATGAAAGAAGTCTGCATAATCCACTAGAAGTCAACCAATGATATTAGCGTGTGGTAGAATGAGGCCAAAATGCATGAAAGGATCAAGGAAAACTTTAGAGACAAGTTGGGCATGTACAAAAAAATTAATAAAAAAGATATCTTGATAGTTAAAGTCAAAATTATTTCCATCACTACATAAACACCTAATTGGCAATTGATCCTAGATAGCCTTATCCATGTCTACCAAGCTAAAGTGAAGAATAAGAACTTTCATATCAAAGATCTCAGATAATACATAGGATTAGCAAACCTTTGGTATAGTAATCTAGCCATGCTTACTGTGGGTAGACCAAGGAATAAGCTAAAATAGCAAGTAGCTATAGTATATTCCATGCATGAAAAAGAGTTTGCAAACATAAAGGATGTAGAAAAAAAATTGCATAATGCAAAATCTGAACCTGAAGTAGTAAAAGGTAGCTACCAAGACTAGAAAGATGTAGTAACAAACGTAGCCTATAGAATGACCAATTATCAAGAACTATGAAATGTGGCAAGGACATCAAAAGAAGAAAGAAGGCAGTTTTTAGCCTAGTATGTAAAAGCAAACAAGATGTTTCCACAACTATTATGCCCATGGGAAATATTGACACAAGGAAACATTGCAAAATTTGCTTGGATAGTACATGATCCAAGATTAGATGAGGAAAAACATCAAGCAGTACTCAACAAATACCAAATTTCAAAGCCCAATGATAAAGGAAAGAAGTTGATGGAGGAACCATTGCCACTAGGAACATGAGGTTACATTGAGGTTTACCATTTTTTTATATTATTATCATGTGTGTGTCCATGATGCAATGCATGCAAATTTTATAAAGCACCATTTGAACCATATTGCAACATTTAGAGTCAAGTAGTTATGTATATTAGTCATGTCAAAGTTTAAGTACACCTCACAATTTTGTAAGGAACTCTATCCTTCTTTTATTTTAACCCAAGGACAATTTTTCAATCAGTTGTGGGAATATGATAAAACTTGTTTTTTATAAGCTATGATATCATATCTATCATATCGCATCTAAGACATTGCAGCTCTACATACATCAACATTGATGCAATGTAGTGGGCCCTAGTTATCCCTATACATGTCAATACCTAGTTGCATCAATGAAACAAGATTCATTCTACCCTTAGCAGCATTCTTGTAGTCTATTTTTGTGACTTAGAGTTAGAATTAGAAGTGAATGCCCATAGTGTGGTGTTAAATAGTTATATGGAATTATTATTCAAGTGAATTGTACTTGGGCATAATTCATGGTTGAAAATAAAGATTGAGATTGTTTCTCACCATTGTAACATTACACTTAGATTCATTTCCTTTTACTTAGTCATTTTCATTAGTTTAATTTTTATTTCTTTAATATGTTTACCTTAGTTTAATTCTTTACATTTCCTATGTACTTTACAAACCAATGTTTGTTAGTAAGGTGGAATAAGTACAACTAGTTTTGAGCATTAAGTGTAATCAGTCGGTAACCTGATAATGACTTCACTTAATTCTCTTAGTAGTGGATCCACTTGGTAATCCCAATAATGGTTACATAAGCCCATGATGTGTACAACAAGCTAGGAATAGATGCTTATTTCCATAGGCTAAAATAGATTAATATTTCTATTATAATCTAGATTTAGATTTTATTCTAATTTTTATTATGGAAGCATTTAGGATAAATTTGAGCCCATAACATCCTAATATCATATACCTCACCATGAGTTAAATCATACTACTCTCACTTCATTAACTCAATGTGAGAAGATAATGATCACAAATCAACTATCAACCACTAGCATACTTACATTGTCCATTCATGGATTATGATCTGGTTTTGTGCGTGCACTCGTGACTTATATGGTAGAGTGTTGGAATACCCAGTCATTGATTGGTTATATTATAAATGATCATTGTTAAAGAATTAATGATTTATCTTTCAAAAAAATTAATATTTTAAGTTACATATACATTATTAATTAAAATCATGTCTTCTTCACATAGAGCCTTAATCCATCATATGATGAGAACACTTGTAAGAAAAATGGTAGGGTCTATATTGAAGAGAATTGGAGTGAATCACTAAATAAAAAAATCTCATGTGCTCACTTAGATCCTTACTACATTCAAAGAATATTTTCAACTAATGTAGAAAATCCTAGAGGGGATGGAGTAAGTCCTAGAACAAGGAGGGCCTCAAGGCCTCGAACCTTCTTAAAACTTAGAAGAGATAAATTAATGGACAATAGGAGTAGATATAGAAGCCATGATAATTCTCCCACTTCACCATCTTTCTCTTCATCTTCAATATCTAGTTTTGATGAAGATGAACATAGGTATGGAGATAGAGCTCCACTAAGGGGTTGAGATGAAGGTTGAAATAGAGATAAAAGACAAGATTAAAGACATCAAAGTAAGCATAGATGAGACTGTTACAATCAGATAAATAGAAATAGATATTATCACCATGACATATCTAATGATGATGAACCCTTATTGGTTAGTAAGAGCATGATACAAATTAGGAAGGTAGTTCGAATACCTTATAGGCATCAAAGGAAAGTCGCATTAAATGGCTTGATATGAATAACTTTCCTAAATCTAAGATAAATCATAATTCTAATCCACAATATCATTTACAAGCCTTTCATGATGTTTGTAGCTTACAAAACATTGAAAGTAAGTGGCAAAGCTTACGCTCTTTCTTAGAACACTAGTAGAAGAAACTAAAAGATGGTATAGATCATTGGAACTAGATTTAATCCACTAGTGGTTCATAGTGTTTGAGCTCTTGAATGAAAAATACCAAATGTATTTATGAGTGTCCAATATAAGGAAACAAATCCAAGGGTAGAAGCAAGAAAACCATGAATCCCTAGATGTAGCCTTGGGTAGATAGTGTTATCTACTACATAAATGCCTGGGCCATGGATTTTCTTAAAAAGAGAAACTTTGTCATATCATAGATGGACTTTGTAACAAAATAAGGAAGACCCTTGAGATCTATTCCTAACGAAGAATATCAAAACTAAGAGTTCATCGAATACAAAGGCTAATTAAATAGGTGGCAAAAGAAGAAGGAGAACTATGCAAAATAGAAAGTATAAAGGAATTTAATTGGAACCCTAGTTTTTAGACAATGAAGATCCATATTTATGATCAAGAAAAAGAGGCAATTCTTGATGAGTTGATTTCACACAAAACCTTGCTAAGAGAAGAGTCTATCATGGAGATTGAGGTAAGGGTAGATAAGATGTGGGAATTGATGGAAGAAAAAGTAACAACCAACTTGAAAATCATAGAGGAGAAGGTAAAGCAAGGAGGATATAGTAATCAAGACAAGAAGGGAAAAAAGAACAAGAAAATAGGTAAGTTTATTAACAAAAGGGAAAAATAGCTATAGTATAAGAGGTTACAAACTTAGATACAAAGGAGGATGATAAATGTGACATTTGTTAACATGAACATCCAAAGAGCTATTACTTAGTTATATTACATCTATAAGAGTTTGGAGCTTTTTCTTTGAATCCAAAGATTGTGGAAAAGCAAATGCCCAAAAGATTACCTTATCCACAAGGTAATTATAGACTATCCTATGACTAACAACACTATCCAAGTAGGACTCATCCTCAACCTCAAGAATACTATCAAAGACAATGACAAAACCCATAGTTGTGGCGGATGCCATCATTAAACTAGCAATATCCCTATTACCAATTGAACCCTTATGGATATTATGTTCAATAAGTTGTTTTTCAGAATGGTTCTACTTCGCATACCTCAACGTACTACTACTACCCTCTTGAATATTATCAACATGCAACATCTCCCATAAGACCACCATCACATGCCTCTCATCATCCATCACATCCTAATTACTCTCATACTTTCCTCCAATATATGTTACCACCAATAATGCATGAAGGATTGACATTCCAACCTCAACAAAAAAATGCAACTTGTGCTATGAACATAAAAAGGGATAATAGTGCTAGTAGCCCTTAGTAAAAGCCTCAAAAAATCCTTTCTTTATAATGGTTTCCACTAGTGTGAATAAAATTAGTAGACCTACTAGCTCATTTGAACTAGTATAAGGATAGTCTGGTGCAAACCCCTTCCTCACAAAAACAATGTCTCCTACTCCTACACAATAGCTAACAACCATCACCACTCCAACACAAAATGTAAAAGATGAACCTATCGCTGTGGAGAGAAAAAAAATTTCCATGCAATACTAATAATGATAAAGGTTGCAATTGTAGGCTAAAAGTTTAAAGTGATAACATAATCCCTATACCAATCCACAATAAACTTAAGGAACAATTATGTGTGTAAAACCAAGTCTACATAGTAGCCACTAAACCAAAAGACACCAAGTGGCTCAAGAATCAAAATACTAAATCATTTAATAGATGCATGAAAATTACCAATAAACTTATTAGTTCTACTCCTAAGAAAATGAACTAAATAAAGAACTTAGAAAAGGACATCTTACACTCTGACTATACACCAGAAGATATTGTTAAAAATGGAGACCCAAGAACCAAAATAGAAATAAAAAAGGAAAAATATCTAGACCATGTAATAAGATAACACCTTCTAGTCCAATGAATATATGTCTCCAAATCATCAAAACCTAATCACCATTAATGTTAAATGTCCTAACAAGAGAAAGCTTAAATCATTAAAGATGATAAATGGAAAACTTATTGTGTATAACCAAGAATATGTGAATTTAGTCATGTAGGAGATGCCTCATCTTGAATCAAGAACTAATAAGTGCATTCACTTTTTGTTTTACAATTTTTTATCGTTTTCTTACTTCTTAAAAAATTTTCAATTCTTAATATGTTTTTTGTTTATAGTTTTTTTCCTTTTGTTTATAATTTTCTATTTTCTTGAGTTATTTCCTTTATGTTTTATGAATGTTTATTATATTTTTGTTAATTATGAAATTACCAGTCATGATGTAGAAGTCAATGCCATGTGTTGGATATTTGTCCTATGCTATCAGGATGATTGGACAAATAATTGTGTAATGCAGTGAGACCACATCATTCATACCTTTAGTTTTTCTAAATAAAAGGTATTTATCATGAAAAAATGGTTCTTCTCACATGAAACTAAAATTAACTATTAATAATTGTGCCTTGAATGAAGAGGGAAAGATCAAGTGGGAATGGAAAAAAGTTTGACCTCAAGGTGATTTTCAAGTTCTCTTCTTGACTTCCTACTTGGGGCCTATGACTTCTCATGGAACTTATAATCACTCCTATCATCAACCAATAAACAAGAAGCATGTCTTTGCATGATGTGGTTCTTGTGAATAAAAAAAACAACAACAACAAGAGAGAGAGAAAAGAAAAAATAAAAAAATAAACAGTAATTCAAAGCACATCCCTTAGACACAATAATGGGTTACAAGCATTGGTTATGGGATTGGAAAGACATGTTACCCATACCCAAAGGCACCCCTCTAACTAAGGCCCTTCTTTCATTTCTTCTTCTATTTTCTTCTTGTTTTGGAGTGATGATCATTCTTTGTGGTTGTTACAGACTCATGATGGTAGGCAAGAAGGGGTACATTAATGCAAGACCACTACTAATGGTATGGACTTGGTATGAAAGTTAGATGAATAGGTATGATGGTCATCTTAATTACAATTAGCACAAGAACCTATTTCTTACATGGTCAGGTAAGTCATGTCCCAATCTCTACATTTCCTTCTCATCCCATTATTCACCTCACTATTGCATGAAATGATGAGCCTAATTATTTTGTATAGTATAGCACATGTTCTTAACCAAGGTAGCTGTGTGACTTTGGGAAGGATCCACTTGCATAATTTTTGTTGATCATGGCTTTGAACCCAACCTCACATCTTTAAGAACATCATGAATAGCTTATCTAAATTTATGCAAGATTTTGTGACTACTTCCCCTCAATTTTGAATTATGTTTAATGCTTTTATATTGAAATTTCCTTCAAATTCAATATTTCTTGGCCATCTTATGAGCCAAACCTTTGGTTTTAGTTGTTTGAAAACTCGTGAGCTCCCAGAGTTAAGCTCATTTATAATGGGGGCTAAGAATAAAATTTTAAAAATTTTGTAATAGCCTATTTTTTAACATTATGATAACTAATAATAAAAATAATAATCAAAATAACATAAACAACTTGATGATTTTCGTTACCTCATAGCCTTGGGGAACGTTATTATGAAATTATCTTGAGTCTAAATGCTAAAATTTTTTTCAACTTTGATCTAACGAGGGATTCAAAAAGGATTAATTACTAATAAAAAATTACAAAATATAATATTGGTCTTTTGGTGATTGCAGGTGATGCTAAAATAAATGTCTAAGGTTGAAGGCCTCTTGTAAGGCAAGGAAAACAGACCAAAAGGAGGATATGCCCATGGACACATAGTAGCATATACAATGATTAAAGCTCAAAAATCACATGATTGCTAGAACCATGGGACGATGGGGAGAAATTTCAGCCCATCCTTGAAAAATGTTCTACATAAAAGAGACACATCAACATAAAAATTATGGTTGGAATGTCTACCACCACTAGCGACAATAAGAAGATTCATCTTCAGTGGATTTTTGAGGACCTCTATAATTTTGTAAAATTTAATGTCTTTCTAGTCTTTTTGTCATTTTGTAATACATCCACTCAAATAAAATTTTGTAATGCAACACTACAATTTTCTAATGGTAGCCAATCTAGTCTTGTTCACCTTGCAATTTTTGTAATGAGACTTTCTCCATTTATATATAACTCAAGAATGAGTTTTTAGTTAGTCATAGAGATATGATGAGATCTGATATGTCAAGTAATTTCATCAGTGCATCCCCATCGACACAACCTTGTTGACACATTCTCATTGACACATATGTGTCAATGAGACAATGTAGATGCATTAACTAGCAACACGTATTAGATGCATTGACACAACCTCATCGATGCATCCTTGTTGATGCATCATTATCAACTTATCTCTGTCAATGTAGCTAAATGCATTAATGCATCATCATCGATGTAATGCCTATATTTTCCTATAAATATGTAAGTAATTGCCACATATTTGGCCCCATTTGTTCAATAGTGTAGCTAAAATCTTGCAATTTTATTCTGTAGTGTTAGCAAGCACTCAGTGAGTGATTGTGGATTTGAGTTAGTTGTACAACATCTTATTTGAGTGGCATTATGCCTTGACACATTCCATGAATAACAATGAGATCAGNACTCAAGAATGAGTTTTTAGTTAGTCATAGAGATATGATGAGATCTTATATGTCAAGTAATTTCATCAGTGCATCCCCATCAACACAACCTTGTTGACATATTCTCGTTGACACATATGTGTCAATGAGACAACGTAGATGCATTAACTAGCAACACGTATTAGATCCATTGACACAGCCTCATCGATGCATCCTTGTTGATACATCATTATCAACTTATCTCTGTCAATGTAGCTAAATGCATTAATGCATCATCATCGATGTAATGCCTATATTTGCCTATAAATATGTAAGTAACTGCCACATCTTTGGCCCCATTTGGTCAATAGTGTAGCTAAAATCTTGCAATTTTATTCTATAGTGTTAGCAAACAGTCAGTGAGTGATTGTGGATTTGAGTTAGTTGTACAACATCTTATTTGAGTGGCATTATGCCTTGACACATTCCATGAATAACAATGAGATTAGGATTGATTCCTATTCATTACAACACTTTAACTTAGAATAGATTTACCTTCACTGCAATTTGTTTTCTACGTAGTTCGTTAATATTTATGTTTCCATGCATGTTGATCACTTAGCAAAATGAGTGTAACTAATTTTGAGTGTAAACACATGTTCACATAGTAATCTCGGGACTGTTATTGCTTGGTTCGCCTAGTAGCATAACACATGGTAATCCTAGTAGTGGGTACATGAGTTCAGGATGCGTATGGTAAGCTAGGAATAGACATTCATCACCCTTATAATAGTTTAGTATTTCATTTTATTATTAATTAGACTAATTAATTAATTTCTATATAGTTATGTAGTTAGTTTATGGGCCACATAATATCATTATTGTATGTCTCACTTTGGACTAAACCGTACGTGAGAAAGCTACCAACTAGTCAAAGTGGAAAGATATCAACCTAAAATCAATGCTGAATAATCTAGATATCACACTAATTCCATCCATAGAATTTGACTAGATTTTACATGAACACTTGTGATTCGTATGGTTGGGCATAGGGGATACTTGTTGCTCATTAATATTGAAAAGAAAAATTAAATGATAAAGAAACTTTATGATAAAAACATTCCTAAAACTATCTAGGTTCATTTTTCATGGTGTAAGCAAAATACTCCTATTGTTTCCTAATAAATTTCCTTCACTTGGTTCTAATCAAACATTTATATGTCTTAACTAAACTTATTTTGTTGTGACTCTTATTTGTATTCTTAATATTTTTGCCTAGTGTGTATGCAATCCTCATCAAACCAAGTCTTCTAAGCACCCTGTTGTTGTGAATGCACAACTTAGCTGCTACAAGACTATTGCAAATTAAAAGATTAAATTTTTTTTCCATGCTAGTAACTGTTTACCCATCTTATTAATAATGTCATTTGTAGAATGTTGAGTCAGCTATGATCTTTAACAATGTCTAAATTATCAATATGGTATTACTACTGAATAATTTTTGTTTGCTATGAACTTATCCTTGTATTAAAAATTATAACAATAAAAATTGAGCCTTTTGCTACAAATTCTACATTATCTCTGCCTAAGAAATGAAAAGGATGATCATGAGACAACTCTATAGAATCATACAATGTAGCATCTCTAGGAGAAAAATAGCATATGGCAAGGAAAGTACAAGTATGTTGACATATGATTTTGAGCTAAACATATTGTTTATAATTATTAATTTTTTTTAAGAGCACATAATTTTAAAGAGATTTCCTCACTAGCAATACAATGCCACCAAAAGGTTTGTGTCTTTGTCCTACTCTTGTATTTCTTGTAGCACATATTTCAATAGAAATCTTCACACATTCTTATTTATTTTTAAGAACTTTTTATCGAGAAAATGCCCTTATGAATTGAACTATCTTCATTTTGATACAACTAAGAGAATCCTTGTATTCAAAGTCACAACCATGGCCAAATTTTGAAATGTGAGCTCTATACATGTTGAAGGTGAGACTATTAGGGGCTCCCATGAAGAGTTTCTCTAAGCTTTTGTGGAGTATGTGGTTAGACATTTCATATCCACAAAGAAATTATCCAATAACAATTTTGTAAAATTCAATGTGTGACCCAAGCATTTAGAGAGTGTGTTTTTTTTATTTTTTATTTTTATAAGAAGTAAAAATAATAGATTCCATTAAAAGTAAATCCTAGTTATTCAAGGTTAAGTAAAGCTGTATGAAAAAGAGTAAACAAGTTTGCCTAGCCTCTATTATGGTCTCTTGGCTAAATTACAAAAGATGGTATACATAAGACATCTATATTTTTTAGTATCTAATGTAATTACTTATGTTGTGTTCATCTTGTAAGTAGAGCCAAAACCTCATACACCAAATTGTTTTTCTCATAGAATCCATTTGTAACCAACCTCAATCCTTTGTAAATGTAGAATATAACATCTTTTGCAACTAAATCCTCAAATTAATAGGGTTTTATTTTCCTAATTTTTTTTTATTGTTGAACAAAATTTTAATTTCATAGCAATCTTCCCCACAAGGCATGCACAAGAGTAAAAGCAATTTAACTATCCACTAAAAGGAATCTTGTTGCATTTTGTTTTTCCGTGGGTATTGTAAAGGAAGGTTAAGTGCGCCTTCGGATATTTTTTTCGGAAAAAAGGAAGGATAAAAGGATGGTATGCATGAGCATCATGTATCACATGCTATGGTAATCTTTGTGATTTCCTTATTTACGTGGCTCAAACCATGCACACATAGTCAACAACAACGAGCCAAAGCTGCGTTTTAATAACAATAAATTTCGCTATCATCGAAATCGAAATGGAACCTCAAAACAACCGTGGTTTCTCCGCCTTTTCCTAATTCCTGCCTTTGCAAACAAACAAAAGTTCAAGATTCTTACAGGGTTTCCACTGACTTCTTCATCGCTTGAATTTTAAGCCATAATGTGGCGTCCGGAAACATTTTAAGCCATAATGTGAATTCTCTGGAAATATAAAACTACACTTTAAAACATCATGAGGAAGAAGAAATATTTAAGTTGCAGTAACTAGAATCCCAAGGAATATAAGGAGTTTGCAATTGTTAAAGGAAAACAAGGTGGGAAACAAGTTGGGAGATGAACATATTGAAAAATAAAAGTTTGTCTCCGAAGAAGTGTAAAGATTGGGGCGCAGTTATTTCTGGTTTTTAAGTTTTGACATAAGGCTGAAAACTTATTATAATGACATAGATTTCTGAGTAGGGATTTAACAATTACTTGCTGTGTCAGAAATTTTGCTGACCAGGAGTTGGCAGGACTTTTATAATAAACCTTATTTTCAGAAAGAAAACAATAGATTTAGGTATTATTTTTATGACTTCTAAATGTAGCTGGGCTAGCTTGTAGATTTACATATTTTCCCACTATTTAAACATTAAATAATTGAAAGTTTTACTTGCATTACCATAGTTATATATAATTTTTAGGAGCCATATATTCAGCTATGATTTTAGATTACGGATCCATTAGTTTTTATGCAAGCTATGCTGCTACGTAAGGGAATGTTTTCATCATGGCCTTGCAATGTATATGGCGATGATGGCGTAACGGATATGCGCTGCTTTTCTATCACTCATTTCAACGTACGTACATGGAGCTCGATTGAAACATGGAGCTCGATTGAAATCTGTGCATAGGTTGGTCACTTGTCCCCGCAAAAAGAGCAGGTGACGTCGTGGCGAGATTTTTTTCTTAAGTGGATTATCTTAATGTGTGGTATTGAGTTAGTAGACCACATCGACCGTAATGTTTGGTATGGGTGTAGTACTTTACGTCTTGAATCGTCTTGCCTACATAAAAAAAGAAAAAGAACAGCAACCTTCAATTATCTTCACAAAAAAATAGAAAAGGAGGTCTGGGTCTAGAAACAAGCAAGCAAGTACTTTTTTTCCATCCCTAATTTGGAAATTCCATATTTTACATAGATTTATGATGGTAAGTTTGAGAGTCATTTTTCTTTCTTTTTAAATTCTCCTTGAGCTGCTGTGCTAATTGTTCAAGAGCCAATTTTTCTGCTGGGGTTTTTTACCTTGAAGACTTTCCCAGGGTAACTCTATGTCTCTTTTTATTTTCTGCAGTTTTTTTTAATTTAATATTATATTAATGCAAGCCACTGAGAATAACAATCATGGCGTCCAAAAACATTTTGAGGTAAAGACACTGCTGGTTACACCTTTCCTTCTTATTTTCTTGAACTGAAACAGTGCTGAAGTTCTGTTGTTCTGTTGAGGCAGCTATTAGCAACAAACAAACAAACAATATCATGAAGGACAACATAAAAGCAAAAAGATGAAATACTCCATGAATCATAAACCTCACATAGTGACACAGGAGATCGATGTAGGCGCGGCTGCTCATGTTGCCGCAGGGGCACTTTTTATGTTGGGCATCTAATAAAAATGGGAATTAAAAATTACATATAGGAGAGCCTTCTCCAAGGAAAATTAAATTTTTTGCAAGGTAAGAATAGACATGCAAATTACAACGCGATACCTACCAGATTGGTAGTTAGTTGATTAGAAGAAATTCTCTGAAAATATAAAACTACAGTTTAAAAATTCGTGAGGAAAGAAGAAATATTTAAGTTACAGTAATTAGAATCCTAGTGAATGTGAATTCTCTAGAAATATAAAACAACAATTTAAAACATCACGAGGGAAGAAGAAATATTAAAGTTACAGAAACTAGAATCCTAGCCAATGTGAGGAGTTTGCAATTGTTAAAGGAAAAGAAGGTGGGAGATGAACATATTGAAAAAAAGAAGTTTGTCTCTGAAGCAGTGTAGAGATTGGCGCGATTATTTTTGGTTTTTAAGTTTTGACATATGGCTGCAGACCTATTATAATGACATAGTTTTGTAAGTCGGCTATTATTTAACAGTTACTTGCTGGGTCAAATTTTGCTAACCCGGAGTTGGTACAGCTTTTATAATAAACCTTATTTTCGGAAAAAAATCAATAGATTTAGCTATTATTTTTATGACTTTTAAATATAGCTGGGCCTGACTTGCAGATTTCCTGTGATTCTTGAACCCGACATATTTTCTCACTATTTAAACATTGAAAAATTGAGAGTTTTACTTTATGTATAACTGGTAGCACCCATATTTTCAGGTATGATTTTACTTTATGGATCCATTGGTTTTTATGCAAGCCATGCTGCTATGCTATGGAAGGGAATGTTTTGATCATGGCCTTGCAAGTATATGGCGATAGCTTTTCTATCACTTATTTCAACGTACATGCCTGGAGGAACAGACCAATGGACAAACAAACCCGATTGAAAGCGAGCCCATGTTACGTTGAAATCCGTGCATAGATTGATTACTTGCCCAAGCAGGTCACGTATATTCTTTTCTTTAGTGGATCATATATATATATACTATTCTTTTCTTTAGTGGATCATATATACTTTAATGTGTGGTATTGGTTTAATGGACGACATTTACCGTAATGTGTGTGGTATGGGTGTGGTGGAAATATAGTACTTTAGGCTTGAATTGACATGCCCAGAGAAGAACAGCAACCCCGAATTATCTTGACAAAAAACAGAAAAGGGGTACTGTAGTGTTGATGGAAAATTGCAGTGTGTGCGCGTCTTTGCATGGATTCTGTATCTGCCGTTTTCCGCTGAAAGTTGTGGCGGGCCAGCTGAGGCCTTGCAAGAGTCTGACCCCATGAAGTGGGAAAAAAACGCTATAACATTGCCCGACGTTGTGACGCATCAGTGCACCAAAACCTGCCATGGCCACGTACTCACACACATGGCACAGTGCGTAGCACAGGGACTCATACGCCTCCACAACCGTGACCGTGTACTTCAGAAGATCTTCAACGGGCGGGGGGCGCTTTAGCGGCATGAGGCAGCAGCTGCAGGGCCTGCGTGTTGGCAATGGGCTGGGCTGTATGTCAGACTCATGCTTTTGTAAGTCTGCAATAAAGCATCGATTTAACGCTGAATGGCCGGGTCACAAATTTTTCTGTAGGTTTTTCTAATAAATTTTATTTTTAAAAAAAGAATTAATAAATTTAATAATATTTTTTAACCGATTTTCATGATTCCTGAAACATACCAATCCAAGATATGTTTTTAAACACTGATCCAAGTTTCTATCAACTTTACGACTATGCTGCTTATCTCAGCTCCTGCGCCAGCGCCATGCCAGGCAGCTGAGGCTTGTGTCACCCTGGCGGTACGATGACGCGGATACTTTGATTGGTTTCGCTTGGCTTTTTGGTTTTTGGTGATGTCGCGCCTACTACGCGTGGACATAGTTTGATTGGACGAAGGGATGCATGGCCTCCGACTTTGACGGAATCATCAGCCCTGCTCCCTTTATTATTGACAATGTTTTAAGTTTTTAGCTTAAAATTATGAAATATCCGCACGCACAGTCGTTTTCTTTTCTTAAATTTGTTTGGGGAAGGTATTGAACTCGGGATGGTACACATGTAGTTTTCTGCTGGAAGCAAGTCGTAATCACGGAACGTGGGTGGATCTCATATTTCTTTGCATCAGCCGCAGTGGCAGGATCCAAAAGGGTTTCAAAATTAGCGCTGGAATCCGATGTGCAAAAGCAAGCCAAGCCAACTTGCAATACCGCCACTAAGATACCATTGAAGGAGATGACCAAAGTTTCAATTCTATTATTTTTCGCTCGGGCACCTTACAATTTTTGTCATCATTCAAACTTGGTTCTTGTGATTTGAAACGTACACGTGATTACATGGGTGTCATTTAAAAACTAAAAGATCGCAATCAATTAATTACATTTGAGAAATTGCAACCTTACCTTGTTATTTGATTTATTTGAGAAAAGCTCTGTTCTCTTCTATTCTTGCAACCTTACCTTGTTGGTTATTAATCCTACTTTTGTTACAAGAATCAATTTAAGTTATGGTCAAGTCTATTAGTAATTCTAACCTTCAAGTTCAATTAGAAAAGAATGGGAGTTAATCTTGTTTCTATTACAAAAATTAGTTTAAGTTTAATGGGTTATCATGAAGTAATTCTAACCTCCAAGTTCAATTAGAAAAAGAATAGGAGTTTGGTGGACTTAGCCTATTATAAATAGCCCATTTAATAGTAGCTTTGATATACCACATCGGAATAAAATATTTCTATTTATCCTCATATCTACATTATTCTTGCACCTATTATTTTGTTCCATGTTAATTCTTATCAATGGTATCAAAGCTAGAAGTTCCAATGAATAGCTTGACTCAAATTTCCATTCTTGTCTTGGATGGGAAAAATTACAATAGGTGGAGTGTCCAAATGAAGGTGCTTTTCGATTTCCATGAGCTACTGGATGTTGTGGAAAATAGTGTTGTTGATCTTGCAACAAATGCAATAGACACACAGAGGAATGGCCACCATGAGAACAAGAAGAAAGATAATAAGGCATTATACTTCATTCATTCAAGGGGTGAATGATGAAGTTTTTGAGAAGATTGCAGGAGCAACCACATCAAAGCAAGCCTAGGATACCTTGATGATGTTGTACAAAGGTGCAAATAGAGTTAAGAAGGTAAGACTCCAAACTTTGAGATGCCAATATGAGTTCTTACAAATGGAGTCTTTTGAGACTATTGCTACTTATATTAGTTGTGTTCTTATTTTAACAAATCAAATGAAAACATATGGGGAGGAGTACAAAGAGCAGGCTAAAGCAGAGAAGATTTGACGGTCAGTGACTTCCAGATTTGAGCATATCGTGGTGGCAATAGAATAAGCACGTGATATCTATTCAATTACCATCAAGGAATTATTTGGCATCCTACAAGCCCATGAGCAACGAATGAATGAGAAGAAAGTTGAGAAGTTGAGTGAACAAGCCTTTCAAGGCCAAGTCTTCATCAAAGGCGATCAAGGTGGTGAAACAAGCAAAAAGCATTGTGGTTCTTATAGTAGAGGACAAGGACATGGGGGCTACTACACGAGAAGTCATGGTGGTCATAACAACAATCATGCAGTTGGAGGCAATGACCAAGGAAAATTAGATTCTGGTCATCAGCAAAATTCAAGAGGTCATGGTCGTGGACGTGGTAAAGGAAGGTATGACAAATCCAATGTTGTCTGTTACTCTTGTCATAGGCATGGCCATTATTCAAATGAGTGTAAATATAAGGATAATACTCAGAGGGCTCACTGTGCACAAGAAGATGATGATGATGGCGAGCATACTCTCTTGATGGTCATTGCCACTAGTGAAGCACCAAACTACCATACATGGTTTCTTAACACTAGGTGTATTAATCATATGTATAGCAAAAAGGAGCTATTTGCTATTCTTGATGAGTCCTTTCACACTAAAGTTAAATTTGCTAATGACAATACTATATCAGTGATGGGAAAAGGACAAATCCTTATCAACATGAAGAATGGAGATCATAAATATATTTCTAGTGTCTTCTATGTGCTAGGTATGAAGAATAATTTGCTTAGTGTGGGTTAGCTGGTAGAAAAGGAATATGTCATAAACCTTCATGGTAATCAACTCTCCATTTTTGACAACAAAGGTACAATCATTCTCAAGGCCCCTTTGATAAAGAATTGTATGTTTCAAGTTGATATTTCTAGTGGGCTTTATAATTGTCTTAGTGCCATTATAAATGGTGAGCCTTGGCTATGGCACCTTCACTTTGGACATTTAAACATTCAAAGTTTAAAATTGCTTGCTAAAGAAAATATGGTGAAAGGTTTGCCCAATATTCACCATCTAGGACAATTGTGTAAAGCTTGCATTCTTGCAAAGCATCACAGAATGTCATTTGTAGCAAAACAATGATGTGCAATACAATCACTAGAGCTCATTCATTCTGATGTATGTGGCCTAATGAACACCTTGTTAAATGGAAATAATAAGTATTTCCTAACTTTTATTGATGATTTTAATCAAAAAATTTGGATCTATCTTTTGCAAAGGAATTTTGAAGTTTTTGATTACTTTAAGAAGTTCAAGGTGCATGTTGAAAGGCAGAGTGGTTATCTTGTTAAAGTTTTGCAAATTGATGGTGGAGGTGAATACACTTCTGATGAGCCGCGATATCGCGTACGCAATATCGCATTTGCCATATCGTGTCTACCCCTATGATATTGCATACGCGATATCGTGGCCTGCCACAATGTCTATAAATAAGAGGTGGCTTTTCCTATTCTAGTTACTTAGACTTAGACCCTTAGACAAACTATAGTAGTTTTACCATTCCAGAGTTAGAATAATTTCCATGTGCCCGTAGTAGGAATCTTAAAGTGAACAGATCTTCATTCGAGCAAATTGTACCTGAGCACACATTTGTGTATGGCAATAAAGACAAACTTTCTGACAAACCTTGCAACATATGGACTAAGCTAAATAGTAATTAATTATTGTTAAATGTTTAAATGCTTTCCTAGATAATTAATCTCTCTCAACCCTTGACTCTCCTAGTTAAGTGCACTCAGTACGATCTCTTCGAGCATGTATGTAACGCTTGGTAACCCAGTAACGAGTAGCGTTGCACTGGTTCAGGGTATGTGCGGAAAGTGGGAACGGATACTAGTGCTAGGAAAATTAGAACTTAGTTAGTAAATAGTTAATGAAAGTTAGTTACTTAGTTTTGTTCACCTTTCCCTCATTAGCATAAGACATTAAAAAGATAAAAGATATAAAAATCACATACCTCAAGCTTACTTAACCATACAACCATGACAATACAAGTAAGTTTGGGAAGACAACGATTGATTAACCCTTAGGTGTTCCATTAAGGCGCATAAGCACTTAGTCCTTGTAGTTCGACTAGATCGTGCGTGAAATGCTCGTATTCGTATGGTTGAGTGTAGGGGTACCTCGCCATTCATCATTGGTATCGTTGCCGGGGACTTAGTTGTTTGTGTGCTACATAGAACATAGGAAATCATCCATATCATTGGGAAGCTAGAACGAACCCTTTAGGGTTAATCAAGAAAAGATAAGACAACGGTAAACAACACACCGAATAAGATAAAATGTCTTCTTCTCCACATAGAAGCACCTCGACACCTAGGACCAACACAAGAGACAGTCTGAAGCACAACACACGTAACCAAGATTTGCTAGTTCCTCAACAATTCCATGTGGTATATATTCATCACGATGAGTATGTACCTGACTTTACCTTTGTTCTCCATCAAGATGAACAACTACGTTGGAGAGACTTGAAAGGTAACATAGTGTGGCCTCCAGACCGAGCAGTCCCCAACATGCTCCTTTGTGCTCTCGCACAAATAGGCATGTCACAGTTATACACAAAGTACGTTGCATGTGACCATGACATAAGGGACTACCATCCCAGAGAAGTGCAACATCAAAGGGACTTGCAACAGGAGAGATATCATACATCTTTGAAGGGTAAATGACCCCATAACGCTCCGTATGTCCTGAGCGAAAATGAGGGTGGTGAACGTGCTTCGATAGGTTCCCCACCAAATGATGTTCCCCCTCCTAACGATGGTCAGGAGGTGGTGTATCAAAACCTACACTCCATGGTTAACAAATTTGGTTCTTATTCCCATGAACACGAAGTTTTCAACGAGGGAACACAAACACACAACAAGGATGGACTTTCTGAGCATGACCACGGTCATGGTTGGGACCATCGAAGAGAAGGTGGGAAACATCATCATGGAAATGGAGAGCTACGTAAGAGAGAAAGTGCGGAAGAGTACAANCTCTTCCTCCTCCTCATAGAATCTCACTCCCCTTTTTCAAAGGGAGGGATCGCGGTTGTACTCTTCCGCACTTTCTCTCTTACGTAGCTCTCCATTTCCATNAGACCAAATGTGGGACTCCCTAGATAGTAGATTTGAAACCATTCTCAAAATTGTAGAGGAGTCTAAGGAGCGAGGTAGTGACTATGAAAAAAAGAAAAAGAGGGACATGGACCATGCACGTACCAAAGGTAAGGGAAAAATGGCCATCACCAAAGAGGTTGTGGATTCCGATACGAACAATGACGGTGGATGTGAGATATGCCAGTATGACCATCCTAAGGGATGTTGCCTAGTAATCTCACATCTACAAGAGTTTGGGGTGTATGCACTCAACCCACGACTTAACAAACAGCAAGCACCCTGGCAGTTACCTTATCCCCAAGGTAACCCAAGGCAGTTCCACCAATCTTTAACGTGTTATCCAAGTGGAACTCCACCACAACCTATTTAGCAACACCAACAGTGGCAATACCCACAGTCATGGGGGATGCCACCACCAAGGCAACAATACCCATATTGGCAACTGGATCCACATGACTTTGTTGGTCACGTGACACCACAACGTCACTATCAAGCTCAAGAGTATTATAGAACTCCTTCCCTTGGGAGAGATAACCCACAAACATACCATCCTCCAAATCCATCCGCAACTCTCACAGCGATAGCTCCATTACCACCCACTCCAGCAATGCAAGGGGAACTCCCCACTCAACCATAGCAATGCAATGCTACGAGAGCTGTAAACCTTCAACCCACTACTGGTTCTGACAATTGCACAAAGAGAAGACCTTTCTTCAGAACCAATAGTCCAACCAAGCTCTCACAACCACAAGTAGTTGAACCTCTAAATGCCTCTCCATCAAATAAGGCTTTAGAGCTCTCTTCAAACCAAAAAAAGAGCTCAATGCACACAGTTATGTTAACACATGTCATCACTAACTAGATTAAGGAGGGCCACCTTCCTAGGAAATTTTCTGATCCTGTAAGTCCTTTAATCTATCTCCAAGTTGTTGGGAATGAACCATGTAAAGCTATTTTGGACTCAGGTTTTGGAGTCAACTTAATATCACAAGAGATGTATAAAGCTTGGAACCTACCTCCACTAAAGAAGAGCAATATTCACTTAGAGCTGGATGACCAGTCCATCACTGTTCGCTTGGGATAGGTGGAGGACATTATTACCACTATGTGTGGGTGGTCATACCCGGTTGATTTCCTAGTGATACACGTAAACAATGATAATGGAGACTTTCCAATAATCATGGGAAGGGCATGGCTAAGTACCATAAATGCATGCCTAGAAATGTGCAATCTTTCCTTGGAAATATCTAAGGAAAACACTCTTGGGAAGATCGAGAATAAGAAGGTTCCATGCATCACATATAGTGATATAGGGTGTGATTGCATACAAGAATGTTTAGCATTGCCTGCATGCAATAGGTGTGCAGAAGAAATTAACATACAAAAGTGCCTATATGTAGCAACCACACAACAAAAAGACACCCCATGGTTGATAGCTGATTAAGAGAGTAACTCACCAACATGCATGGAACGAATTGAGGAAACAACTTGTGCTCACATCAAAAGCATAAATACACTGGAGCAAGAGCATCGCCAACTTACAAACCTTAACTTAAAAACATCAATTGGAGGAAGTTGGAAACTCTTGAAAAATTCAAACAAGCACTCGAATAAGAGATTGTTAGTCAATGTGCAACAAACCAAACCTTACCATGAATTTAGAATGGTCAATGCACATAACATATCAGAGAAAGGATGACCTCATTCATTATTTTGGATCTCCTCCTTTCAACTCAGTCATGGGGGAGATGACCACCTATGCTGACCATTTGAGGCCCTTAGTTTCTTTTTAAGTTTTTGTTTTGCAACATTGTTTATACTCTTTCATTTCTTTGTGTGTTGTTTATTTTGTTAGGTTCATCACCTAATAAGTGCTCTTGATGATGGTATGAACTGTATTCTATTAGTTGCTAATGTTTGGTTTTAACCTTTGAGTTATAATGAGGATACTAAGGTATGGTTCTTTTGATATAACAGGTAATGAGTCTATGTCATTCATGCATCCATGAATTTCTATGGTCTCTCTTGGCTTGGAAATGTACAATCCCTTCCTTTAAATAATAGAACTATCAATGAACTGGTGATTGGGCATTTCTCAAACTATGGAAGGACTCAAGGATTGAAAAGGGTGTGACTTCAAGGGGATTTAATGCATTTGTGCTGGTTATTCTCTTAGGTGCTTGGATGTTTTCTTCTTGGACTTTCCTTAACCATTTCGACATTGCCCCATTATCGGGAAGCTGAGCTAATAAAAATAATAAGTCTTTGCATGGTGTGGTTCTCATGCAAAAAAAAAATAGTGAGAATTCAAAGCACACCCCTTAGAAAAAATAATCATCTAGGGTACATGCACTAGTTATGGAACTAAACAAACATGTTCCCTCTAACTAAGGCCCTCTCTCGATTCCTACTTTTCCTTTTCTCGTTCCTCGAAATGGTGGTGACTCTTTGGCGGAAGCATTCCTGCTACTTCAAGTGGATTCCTTAGTCAAGTGTATTAATGCAAAGTCACTAAATGTGGATTTTTAAGGCTAGATTTGGAATGATATCTACTCAGTCACATTACCCATACATACACAAGGGGTTGTACACCACCTTGTCCTTGTGACTCCATTCCATTCTATTCTTCTCATTATTCTTTCTCCATTTCCACCTCATTGCCGATTGTATCAATAGTCTATATTTTGGTTGATGAATTATTTTCCTTTTGGTAAATTCTTATGGTTAAGACTTTAATTCTTGCTTCTAGATGACATTTCCAGAGCCTACAGACTCTTTGAATGCAGGATTGTTTGGGCATTAAGGGCATGAGCTTGCTTTGGGGAGGACCCACTAGCATTCCTACTTGGTGCATCAGTTAACTTCTTTCCCTTAAACATTTTCACAATCAACATTTATTTTGTTCATTTCCATCTCTCACATCCATTTCATCGGCATTGCCATTGTGTTTCTTTTTCTCCGTATTTCTTATTCCTTATCTTTTTCCATTCTATTGCTACTAGAGGTTTGCTCTTAGTCATGGGGGTCTTGGTCCAATTTTTTCAATTTTCTCCTAACCCTTACACCTTGGGCAGTCACGAGTGTTATATCTCCAGAATCTGAATTAGCCATATCACAACTCAGCCAATGGATCTTACACTAAGACAAGGTATCAACTGCATTGTGATTCATTTACCCTTGCTAATATAAGACTATGTTGTGTGTGTAGATGGAAATCATACAACAATGGATTGGATCTGGAGGGAAAACTTAGAATGGATTGGCACTGGAACAGTCATGGAAGGAATAAGATTAATGGCACGGCTATGGATGGACAACGGAAGGTGCAATTTTGGCATCAGTAGCAACACATCTTCTTCTTTTCTCTCTCTTCTCTCCCAGCTACCAAATAAGGCTAGATGTCAATGTACATAGTGTTCACTCTTGCTATCATGAATACTAATATTGTCATGTGTGTAATGATGATCCATTCACGTGTCACCCCATTCACCATTAGTGTTATTCAAGTCAATAATCCCATACCTTCCCAATATTTTGTAAGGAACTCAAGGACGAGTTTTCATTCAGTCATGGGGGTATGATGAGTCGCGATATCATGTCTGCCCCCGTAATATTGCGTACGCGATATCGTGGCCTACCACAATGTCTATAAATAAGAGGCAGATTTCCCTATTCTAGGTACTTAGACTTAGATCCTTAGCCAAACTATAGTAGTTTTACCATTCAAGAGTTAGAATAGTTTCCATGTGTCCACAGTAGGAGTCTTAAAGTGAACGGATCTTTATTCGAGCAAGTTGTACCCGAGCATACATTTGTGTATGGCAATAAAGACAAACTTTCTGACAAACCTTGCAGCATATGGACTAAGCTAAATAGTAATTAATTATTGTTAAATGTTTAAATGATTTCCTAGATAATTAATCTCTCTCAACGCTTGACTCTCCTAGTTAAGTGCACTCAATACGACCACTTCGAGCACATGTGTAACGCTTGGTAACCCAGTAATGAGTAGCGTTTGGTAATCCCAGCAGTGTTGCACTAGTTTAGGGTGTGTGCGGTAAGTGGGAATAGATACTGGTGCTGGGAAAATTAGAACTTAGTTAGTAAATAGTAAATGAAAGTTAGTCACTTAGTTCTGTTCACCTTTCCCTCATTAGCATAAGACATTAAAAAGATAAAAGATATAAAAATCACATACCTCAAGCTTACTTAACCATACAACCATGACAATACAAGTAAGTTTGGGAAGACAATGATTGATTAACCCTTAGGTGTTCCATTAAGGCACATAAGCACTTAGTCCTTGTAGTTTGACTGGATCGCGCATGAAATGCTCGTATTCGTATGGTTGGGTGTAGGGGTACCTCACCACTCATCAACTTCCAATGAATTTAATGAATATTGTAAAGAATAGGGAATAAAGCATCAAGTCACTTTTTGCTACTACCCACAACATAACAGAGTAGCAAAAAGGAAGAATAGAACTTTAATAGGCATGGCGAGGAACATGCTAAAGGAAATAGGAATGCCCAATTCATTTTGGGGTGAAGCTATCTCATGTTCTGTTTACTTGTTAAATAGGTCTCTAATAAGGAGTCCGCAAAATATCACTCTTGTAGAAGCATGAAGTGGTTTCAAGTTGAGTGTGAAATACCTTAGAGTGTTTGGTGGTATTACTTATGCTCACGCTCTAGTAGAGATGAGAACAAAGCTAGTTGATTAAGAAAAGAAGACTATCTTTGTTGGCTACAAGAATGGGGGATACAAGCTATTCAATCCTATAATGAAGAAGGTGATTATTAGTCGAGGTTTGGTGCTATTTCTTATGATCATGCTCCAGCAAAGATGAGAACAAAGCTAGATGATTGAGCATAGAAGACTATCTTTGTTGGCTACAAGAATAGGAGATACAAGCTATTCAATCCTATAACAAAGAAGGTGATTATTAGTTGAGATGTTACCTTTTCCCAAGAAGAGGCTCAGAAATGGAATGTTGATTCACACAAAGACTCCCAGAAGCAAAAAATCTGTATCCTTGAAGAGGAAGCTATAGTTCCCACCAAAAATGAAGCTACATTAAGCTTTGCTTAAGAAAGTTCCACTCCACAAGCTGTAGTAGAATATGGAAGGCCAAGGTAGTAGCACCAACAATTAGTATGCCTACAAAACTATGAGGTAAGTCTTTATGATGAAGTTGATGATGATGGAGAATTAGTATACTTTGCCTTCTTTGTAGATAGCAAACTTGTAAAATTCCAAGAGGCAATTCAAGATCCTATATGGGTGAATGTCATGAATGAGTAGATCAAGGCAATTGAAAGAAACAATATGTGGAAACTCACTAACATCCCACGTAGTCACAAAGCAATTGTTGTAAAGTGGATTTTCAAGATAAAGGTGAAGTCAATTGGTGAGGTGGAGGGACATGAAGCAAGATTGGTGGCAAAGGGATTTGAGCAATGACTTGGTTATGACTACCAAGAGGTTTTCTCTCCTATTGCTTGAATTGAAACAATTAGACTTATTATTGCATTATTTGCCTAGAAGAAGTGGAAAATCCATCAAATGGATGTGAAGTAAGCCTTTCTAAATGGCCCACTTTAAGAGGATATTTTTGTTAAGAAAACACTTGGATTCATGAAGCAGGGAAGTAAAGATAAGATGTACAAATTGAAGAAAGAATTATATGATCTCAAACAAGCACCATGAGTATTGAACAAATGCATTGAATCTTTCTTTCATAAGACTGGTTTCTAGAAGTGCCCATTTGAACATGCTTTATATGTGAATATGAATGATTTTGGTGATATATTATTGCTATGTCTTTATGTTGATGATCTAACATTCACAGGAAATAATCTCAAAATTATTGAATATTTCAAGAAGTCCATGATGCATGAGTTTGAAATGATAGATCTTGGCCTCATGTCATATTTTCTTAGCATTTAAGTAGTTTAGAGAGAAGATGGGATTTCTATCAATCAAAAGAGGTATGTTATTGAACTCTTGAAGAAGTTTCATATGTAAGAATGCAATCCTGTGAGAACTCTCGTGGAGGTTGGCACAAAATTGTCAAAGAATGGATAAGGGACACTTGTTGATTCAACTTATTTTAAGCAAATTGTTGAGAGTTTGAGATACCTCACATGCACAAGGCCGAACATCTCTTATGGTGTTGGTTTGATTAGCAGGTTTTTAAAATATCCTCGTCAACCTCATATGCAAGTGACCAAAAGAATCCTACGGTACCTAAAGGGCACCTATGATCATGGTTTATTCTATTCCTCATTTAATAATTTTTCTCTTATAGGATATTCTGATAGTGATTGGGGTGGGTATTTAGATGACTAGAAAAGCACTTCTAGTTATTATTTTAATTTTGGTGCTATATCTTGTTCAAGGTCATCAAAAAAGCAACCCATAGTTGCACTTTTAACTAGTGAGGTAGAATATGTTGTTGTAGCTCAACTGCATCTTAAGAAATATGGTTAGGAAATGTGATGAGCCAAATCCATGCTTCAATCAAGAGGCCAATGAAGATCTTTGTTGATAATATTTTTGCAATTGAATTGGCAAAGAATCCTATCACACATGAAAGAAGTAAACACATTAACATATGCTATCATTTTCTAAGAGTTCAAGTTGGAAAGAAAGTAATTGAGTTGGTGTATTGCAAGTCCAAAGACCAAGTGGCAAACATTCTCACCAAACCATTGAAGTATGATACTTTTTCCAAATAAAGTGTATGCTTGGAATGATGGTTTTTCCAAATCAAGATTAAGGGGGATGTTAGTTATTAATCTTCCTTTTGTTACAAGAATCAATTTAAGTTATGGTCAAGTCTATTAGTAATTCTAACCACTAGGTTCCATTAGAAAAGAATGGGAGGTAATCCTATTTCTATTACAAGAATCAATTTAAGTTTAATGGGTTATCATGATGTAATTCTAACCTCCAGGTTCAGTTAGAAAAAGAATTGAAGTTTGGTGGACTTAGCCTATTATAAATAGACCATTTGATAGTAGCTTTGATGTACCACATTGGAATAAAATATTTCTGTTTCTCCTCATAGCTTCTCTATTCTTGCACCTATTATTTTGTTCCATGTTAATTCTTATCATGTTGGAGGCTCATTTACATGAAAATATTTATGCTTTGGTTTTCAACATTTACAAAGAACATTTTCCCTTGAAAAAATTACCAATAATTAAAACATAATACCGTCATTTTTTTCTCTAGCCAATTCATAATCAACTTTCCTAGGCTCTACTTGCTCATGGAGGTAACGTAACCTTATTAATGCAAAACCAAGGAACAAGTTTTTAGAATCAAGTTGTGATTTCGCAAAAATGCAAAAATTAAAATGAGAGACAAAATATAATTACAACATCATTCATTCATGGTGTGGCTAGGAATGGTCCTCTATGGCTGCAACAAAGGGTATGTGCATTGGTTGTTTTGTAGTGCTGGTCGACTTGGACAATAACTTGTGTAATATCATGATCAACATCATCATCATCATCATCATGTGAAAAAATGGTTTGATTGATTGCTATGGCCACTGCATGGACAAGGTACACACATTTTTCTTCACTGAATGTATATAGGCAACTGTTGTTGCTTTGGTTTGGTGAGACTTGAGAGGAGGGCTCTGTGATGTTTGTAATGCGATTTGAATTAATGATGTTTTGCAATAGTATAAAATGAAATGATGATGCTTGCTTTCTAGCAAAGCCATGCAACTCCTTTGCACTGGCTTCAAATTTTGAAAGTATGAAAATTGAAATTATAAATAAAGTATCTCTCATCATCAATGACACATAGGATACTTGTAGCATATACAAGGTGTAGGTTGGATTCGAAAGAATAAGCTACTACTCAACCATAGTTAAAGAGTTGATAAGCAACAAGTAGTCTCTATGCCCAACCAAATAGAGTGTCTACAATATGAATTAAGAAATTGCAAAGTTCACTACAAGCTTTATTTCCAACAATAAATCATCTCACTCCATGATTGTTAATGATTGTAACTATAGTGTCTATGATTCTGATAAGCTACATGCAAAGCAAAAGAAATGCTACAATATAATTGTAAGGCACATGATGTTTTCACAGTCAATAGATGAAGTTGTTTCTCCTCTACAAATGATTATATAGGGATCAGCTCATATGGGAAAGTCATTTCTCATAGGCATTCTTCGTAATGCTTTCATGAAATACTACCATGAAAAACATAATGCTTAACTTGTCATGGCATCCATAGGAGCCATGACATTTAACATTAACATAACAACCATTCATTCTAGTTTCAGCATTGGAATAGGTACCTATAAAGAAATCTTGCATATTTTAGCTTTTTGGAGCTAAAAAAATGCTTCAAAAGTTTTTATTGCCTTACTTCCCAAGTGGGAAAAGGTACTCCATGTCCATATTTGGGCTTGGGAAGGTTGAAACACCTTTGGAATGCAAATAGTGATCTTATTTAAATAGTTCTATTAATATTTTAACAACTTGAACATTTATAATTATCTTTTATAATGATAATTGATAACATATAAACTTAAAAAAAATTAAATTCTACTCATTTCCCATGAAACCACTTCACTAGCTTAGATATATCTCTATTAATTGGCTGAGATGATTTTAACCAAGTCTGACTACTAGGTGAGATCACAAGATAACTAAAAATGGAATCACTCATCCCTCCTTTGTTTCTCTACCACTTATCCAATTTAGTTTTCCCTCTTGGTCAAGTTTGTTATGTCTTTATTTGTTCATGGAATTTAACAAACAAAGACATAAGAAACTTGATCGAGAGGGAAAACTAAATTGGGTAAGTGGTAGAAAAACAAAGGAGGGATGAGTGATTCCATTTTTATATATCTTGTTACCTCATCCAGTAGTCAAGCTTAGTTAAAATCATCTTAGCCAGTTGATATATATATATATATCAACTGGCTAAGATGATTTTAACTAAGCTTGACTACTGGATGAGGTAACAAGATATATATATATATATACTACAACATTTTTCTTATTATTTAAATATATGTACTTAGAACTACTCTTGTTATTGGGCGTAGTTAAGATATCATAATGGGAATTGGTATATTTATGAACCCACATGGATCAGTTTACCATGTGTTACATCTCCATATTATTTATGAATTGAGGTGAACTAGATTAATATCCTTTGTAAAGATAGAAATTGATATCATTACCTGTTTGTATCTGTTATAGATATCAATAGAAATGGACATCATTTACCAATAGGTAAAAATGTGTTTTATTAAAAAGATAATGTTTAGTTTGAATCTATTCTAGAGAACAAATGTTATTAGAAATGCAACTTTTATTTTGAATTCATTTTACCTAGGCGTGCTCTAAATTCTATCCTCGGTTGCATATAAATTATAATTAATGCCACCATTGCAAATGGTTGGCTATGATCTAAGCCTCCAAGCATGGGGCCCAATTTACTAGAGATTGCACACAATGAGGGTGATAGCTTCCCATGATGTCATCATTACTTGTACACAATAAATAATCAAAAGATTCCCCATGGAGACATTGACTTTGACTTTACATAGACTATGTAAGGTATCTACAACATTTCAAATGGTTTCACATGTTATAACTAAATAGGTTTTTCTAAGAAAAAAAATTATTTTGGTTATCTACCTTCAAGATGATATAAAAAATTTTTGCTCTACCTAAAATGCAATAATTTGTTTAGTGTCTTTTTCACCAAGGTTTACCCATTGGAAAATGTCTTGAATAGTTTGGGGTTCATGTCTTTTGACAATGTCCTTTTGCTTAGCACACTTGGATCTTGGCATACAATGTTATTTCAAATTTTCACCTATCTCAAGATGATCTCTTTTTTTTTCTTTTTGCCTATTACTTTCATGAATTTAAGATTTCTTTGGAATGTTACTTTTTTTTCATATTTGGAAGTGCAAATGTAATATTTTTTTTATGGATTACAATTTCCCCTCCCTTGTAGGGAAAGTGAATATCTTGATGTATAGGGGATGAGATTGCATAAAGCTTTGCTAACCATGATCTTCCTAAGATCAAGTTGAAACTAGATGTCTCTTAGACTACTAGAAAGTTAGCAAATGTGGAAAATTGCTCACCGGCCATGAAATCCAAGGAGATGGAATGTCGCACTACTACCCATAAGCCATTAAATGACTTGAGTGCTAAGGTAGTGGTCTCTTGGATATTCTTGGTTAAGCCTAAATCATCAATAAGAGAATATGGTAACACATTAGTTACCATTCCATCATCTACATGAACACAATGTACCTTATATCTACCAACATGTATGGTGATAAGGAGAGGAGTAGATAGAACTTCTTCATTTTAAGAGTCAATCTTTACTTCACTATCATGGAAGTTGTGCATGGATTGATGCCCATTTTCTCTAAGTGAAGTTTGCTCAATGATATAGTGAATCAATTCTCTGTTGGTGGGCATGTCTATGCTTACAGGGATAGAGGTCAACACTTGAACTAGTATGTTCCTATGTGCAGAAGATGTCATGACAAGATCATACAAGTTTAGCAATGTGTTCTTTTGTTTTAGGGATCATTTAACTTGGTCCATTATTGCAAGGAAACTCTTCTCCTCAGCATGCAACCTTTTAGCCTTAGTGGTATTAATCTCTTCCATCTTTTCTTAGGTTTGTAACTTTGGTTTTGGTCCATGTACCTTGAGACCCTTGTCCATGGGTGTAGTTGATCTTGGTATAGCTTGGTTCGAAGAATTTTGTTATTGGCCACCTTTAGAGGGCTTTATTGTTGGTTTGGAAATAAGTTAATGTTGATGTTGTTGTAATGATGGCTTCTTGCTAACCTTTGAGCTATGGACCACTATAGGTGTACTTTGGTCATGGGTTGTTATTGTCTTACTTGAAGTGAAGGGACCTAGATAAAAAAGGGTTTCCTAGGCTTTGAAGGATTAGCAAGTCGTGATCTTGGTTGTGATGTTGATGCTACTGAAGGTGGGACCCATATGATGAAAGGGTTCTTAGGGGCCATAGGAGGCGGTACCCATATTATGAAAGGCTCTTTAGGCTTTTTGTTTTGGAGTTGCAATGGTACTTTGATGACAAATGATTTCCTAGGAGGATTAGACAATTTGGTTTCCATGAATGAAGCTACAGTATAGAAGTTGTTGTTGGTTCTTAGAGAGTTGGGTTCACTCAATACAAACTCTCCACAATCTATCATCTTTTGAAGATCATCTTTTAATGCTAGGAAACAATTAGTGTCATGACTAGCCATTTCATGATAATGATAATACCTATCTAGTTTGAGGTACTTTGGTAGCTTAGGATTGTCTTCAATAGCTATCGTTGGGTCTCTAGCTATGCTGCAAAGATGATCGTGCCTCTTATGAGCTTCTTCAGATAGTTTCTTATGTTGTATATGGTTGTATTTAAGTAACTATTATAGAAGCTCAGAGAGCTTCATAAGCAACCTTATGTACTTAGACCTATCCTTTTGCCCAAAGTTTGGTCTTGGTTGATTTGGCATGTAGGAAGTGAATGGTTACGATGAGTCTTGGGATGTGTTGTGTGGTGGTGATCCCTACCTTTTCTTTTTTTTAACTCTTTTGTTACTATATCCATGGTTGTATGTTCTTACTTGGGCTTATTCCTATCCCTTCTTGCATGTTGGCCTTTATAGGCTACATAGGCTAGATCTTTGCTTGCCTTAGCTACTTTCTCGATGTTCTTAGTTTGTGAGAAGGCTTGGATTAGTGACCAAGTCTCTAGTTAGTGAACCTTTGAGTTGATAAAGTTATTTACTACTCTCTTAAAGATGTCCAAGAGGTGAGTTTCAGCAATAGGCTTTGGAATTTCGTTAAGTGTTGAGTTCAACCTTTGAATGAACCTTTTAACTAGTTCTAGTGGCACCATCATTAGTTGATCTAATGTGGTGTCCAACTTCAAGTTGTATCTTAAGCAGTTGAAAAATTGGTTTATTAAGTTTTCAATGTAAGAGATAGAACCCCTAGGTAAGATTTAATACTAATCTAAGGCCTTTCCCTTGAGGGACATGGGGAAAATCTGTAATATTAAGTGAGGCTAAGCTTATAAAAAGAGGCACTTAGATCAAATGGTTACTAGATGTGCATTGGAATTTCCTTCACCATTGTATTTGGTGAAATTTAAAATAGAAAAATTTGCTGGAAAGGATATATGAGGCACTGTTGAGCTTATAGGATCATCTTGGTAGAAATCTAGAACCTTGACCATCTGAGTTGTATTGGTCTTGAGTTTTCGTAGCTCTTCATTGAAGTCTTGGATCATTTGGAAGCCTTGATCCAAGTCTTGGGGCATTCTTGTGGGATTTGGTGCATGTGTCGATGGTTGAGGAGGGATTTGAGAGGCTTGTAACCTCATGATAAGTTGCAATATTGAAGGGAGAGGCTAGGTTATGGTGGTCATAGGTGGGCTAAACAAGGACAAGGATGTTTGTGCTGGAACTTAAGGCACAAAGGGGATGAAAGAAGTATGAGAGGCTTGTGTTACTTGGGGTCCCAATGAGGGTCCCACTAGTATGAAAAAAGACGATGATGAGGTAGACATCACCGATGTTGGGTGAATAGAGTAAGGTTATGTGGAAAAGGGTATTAATGAGAACAAGGAGGTGGACTAAGACACAAGTTGTGTTTGGTATGTGAAAATAATGGGTGTGGACCTAAATGTGGTAGGATGAATAGGAGGAGAGTTAGACGAAGGGAATTGTCTCATCGATGAGCTAAGAGACATGGAGTTGGGTGCGGTTGTTTGGGGAACGAAATATTGGAAAAGAATTCCAATGAAGGTGTTTGGCTCCTGTTCAGCCTCAAACTCATCTTCCTTTTCTTGGTGATCCTCTAAGTTAATTCCCTCACCAAACTCATCAACCTCTATGAGTTTTATGGGAATTTGTACATAAAAGTTAGTGAGGAGGATTTGGTCATAAAGAGATGAGATGTTGATGTAGGGGTTGCACCTTGATATATCCCAATAGGACCTAATCCACAACTTCCAAGTAGATCTACCTTAGAAAATAATAAAAACATAATAAAATGGAGAAAATATCCCTTATATTAAGATAATTCTCAAAATACATATAAAAATATAGTAAAGATGAGAATCCAAGCTTAACTCGCAACTCTTCCAAGGTTCTTAGAGGTCACAGTTATCCCCTCTCAATCCTCAATTTCACAATGGAGCCCAAGCTCAAGATAAGACACTTATAAGAGATTCTCCTAATCTTCCTTAAGTTCTCTTCCTTGCCTCTCTATCAAATTCCTTACACAAGCTCTCTTCTTGCACAAGCTCTCCTCCTTAAATTCTCACAAGCTTTCTCTCTTGCTCATGGTCAAGGTTATGCTCTCTCTTCTTTCAAAAATGGTGAATTACATCAATATTTATAATCAATCAAAAGGTAAAAATCCTAGAGACCTTTCCTCAACTTAGCTTGAAGTTCTTTAGATGTTTTCCAAGTCTTTACATCTTTTCCTTGGCTATATCTATCTTGCTTTGGCTATTTTCCAAATTAGAACAAGTGTTTTTAGAAGCTTCCCCATGCATCTTGATCATCTTTGGTGTTGCTAGCATGTCTACTATGAAAGCCCTACTTTTGAAAGAGATGTATACTATTTTTGGAAAACATCTTCACCTTAGGAAAGACATCTTTCTTCTTGCAAAGGCATCTATCTTGAAGGTGTAAAAAATAAAAATGCTTGTTTTCATGCTGGAAGCCTTTGAATGCCTCCCAAAAAGTCCCCATAGACCTTGGAACCTCCTAAACTCATCAAAATAACCCAAAAACACCAAACATGCCAAAACATCCAAGAATCATCCCTAACAAAATCAACTCAAAAAGATAGATAACATGTAGGATGGAGCAAGAGAATTGGAAGAGCTATCCCTACACTAGATGTATTTTTCCCATCCTAGCATATGATTTTGAATTAATACTTAGCATTAGATTCAAAGCGTGGTATTAGTAGTCTAGCTTGTATCTTGGCATAAAGGAGGTTGTAGAACTCATTGTGCCGACCGAAATCGTCGGTGCGAGGCTGGAACGTTACGGGCACCGAAAGATCCGCGGACAAGTACAGTCGACCCTGCCTCCGCTTGAGGGCGAGCTGGAGTGGGCGAAGGCAGAGTGCCTTGAATGGTCCACACGCGGATCAAACAAGGACTTCCCCGAGCGTCACCGAAGTGTTATACGCTGGGTTATGTGTAAAACAGAGCGTAAACAATGAAACAGGCACAGACAGTGTAAGCATAGAGGGGCGTAAACAACATCGAGCATGAACAACGTAAACAGAGATAGGCCCAGCGTAAGCGTATATAGGCGTAAACAGCGTAAACAAGTACAAAGGGCATAAACAGATGCAAATGACCTAAACAGTGGGCGTACATGGATGCAGACGGAGCGTAAACGTAAGCGGGCGTAAATGAAGCGTGGGCCAAATTAACATAAAACTATAAAAGAACTTGCAATAAGCGTGAACAGTGGATTATAGAGTTAAAATGTTGTGCACCGGTCTAACGTAGTTGTGTAGGGACACAAGGCAGACGTAAAGCCCCGGTGGACGGAGGGATGTAGCCGGTTGACATGGTAGGCGGAGCGCGGACTGTGCTTAGCGTACAGGACTTCCAGCGTAAGCGGAAGCGTAAGGGGGTTTCTGCAGCGTAATTGCTCTGGGTCTACTCTGGTAAATTTTTGCGGACCTGGTAAATGCGGAAAACTGGGCTATTTATAGGGGTAGGGTTACCGGGAAAATCGAACTGGGAGACACATGGCGTATAGACCGGGCGTTACAATTTAGAAACATGGTATACGCTGGGCGTATACATTACAACAGGCCGGCGTATACGCTGGGCGTAGACTTGGACAGATGATGGCATATACGCTGGGGAGTATACGCTGATGGATGCTGGACGTCGACTTGCTTCAATTCTTACTTCTGTTGCACCTGCTGAGTGTGCGTGTGAAGCGTGTATGCTGAGCGTCGGGTGTATACGCTGGGCGTATACGCTAGTGAATGTTGGGCGTATACGTCGGGCGTATACGCCGAAGGATGTCTACTTGCTTCAATCCTTGCTCTTCGGTGTAATCTTCATGTTTCCATTGGAGATCTTGTCGTCGAGCGTGTGCATCTGCCGTACTTGGGCGTGTACACAAGAGAGCCGTGCGTATATGCTGGGCGTAGACGCTGGGCATAGATGTCGGGCGTAGATGCTAGCACAGCTCGGTTTAAAACTGGGCGTATACGCTGGGCGTACACGCTGGCACAACACTTTGGTGAGAATTAGATGTTTTGATTTTCAAAATTGTCCTGTGTGACTTCAAATGTAGCCGAAGTCGCCCGTGGATCATGGGGATCTGCTTCTTGTCAAACAGATGCTAAACTCAAAGATTTTTGTGGTGTTTCATTGGCCCCTCTTTGTTGACGCTTGGAGGAATCGACCCGAGAAGCGTCGAAAAAGAAGCGCAAAACACCACAAGCAACTTAACAAAAGCTCTGTCCTTTGCCACCTGACCAGACATCATCGTACCATGTTCAATGGTGAATGGTATTGAAAGGGCGAGATTGGTAACTGGCAGGAGGGAAGGGATCGTGGGGATCGGTGGCTGCCCGAGGGATCATGCTGGGAAAATGGGATGCTCAGGTGTGCGGCATGCCGTTCCTTGTCGATAGCCATCTTTCGGCAGACTCAGAACTCAAGCATGTGATGTGCGTGCTTTGGCGGAATAGTGCTCTTGGTGATTTTTCAAGAGAAATAGTTGTCACTACCAAAGCTACGGGGTGATGTTTTGCATTCTTTGGAGGAACAACTCCCTTCTTTGGGGAAACTGTTAGCGAAGAGCCAAAGCCATGCGATAGGATGTTTCTTGACTACTTTTGACATGAGTACGCATTTTGAAGATTGATACCTTCCCGCCTGGGGCTTATATGGGAAGTGCCAAGGGTCCCGTTCGTGACCAGGTTTTACATGGAATGTTTTTTTTTTGAACTTGTACTCATGCGCAAATATTGTGTTCTGTGTGTTGCGACTGCTGTAACGTTTCGCAGTGTGCAATAATTTGGTAAACAGATAGTGGGTTTTCAAGAAATGGGAATGTGCGGGTCAACGATTCGATTTAGTCTTGCTAGGTGGACCAATGGACATTGCCTCATCTTGCTGCGTATGATGAAACGCACTCTCGTACGAGAACTTCCGAGCATCATCCTGCAAACACAACTCCAAAGAGACAAGAAAACCATGAGTGAATTAATGAGTTTAGATTTAAACAGCTGCAGGTGAACAAAAAT